>VWZP01002276.1:732442-871264 GCA_013396995.1 Dicaeum eximium | reverse complement strand
CGGGCCCGCCGCCAGCCCGGGCTGCCGCCGCCGGCCCCGCTCGGCCGCGGCTCAGGCTCGGCTCCCTGCGCCCCCCAAAGATGCCTTCTCATCGCTTCGGGCTCCTTAGGGACGTCGCTGTTTCCCTTCTAGACTAAAGGTTACTTTTCCAGACGAGGTGGCTTTTTTTTTTNTTTTTTCCGGTGTGTCCCCGAAGCCCTCTAAAGGTGAATTTTAAAATTTTTTTTCTCCCACCTTACGTTTCTCCCTACAGAACACGTTGTTTGAAGCTTTTCTTTCTAAGTGTCAGTGAGTGATTAAGTTGGAAGGTAGTGAAACCTAAGGAAATGTAGTATAGGCAAAACGGGGGCAGCAGACAGCCTTGTTTCTGTGCTGCATCTTCTGTCTTCTGTATCCCAGTGATTGCCTGGGCTTTTAATTTAAAGAAGGATTCAGCTAAAATGCTGGACACGTGTTGAAGGTATTGGAAAAAAAACAGCGTGATTTCTGGCTTTAGGGTTATGTTGTTGTTAAGAAGGCTGAAGTGGAAGTTGTTCTCTTTTGCCTCATCTCTCTGGAATCTGGAGACTATATTATTGCTTGTTTTATTTTGAGGGGACCTGCTGCAGTGTCAGACAGCTCACAGGCTGATTAGAATTTAACTGAGTCATGGCACTATAAATGTTCAGAGATACCGTAAAGCTTTATTTAACAAAGAGTGTGAATCCAATCTGCAAAGACCTATGGGGAGGAAGCAGTCACTTGTGGAAAGGGGGTGGCGTATTCCTGAGCGAGTAGGAAACATTTTCTTTAATACACAAATGCAATTTACTGCTTCTAGGGCTGACTGAACACATGAGAGAGTGACACATTAAGATGCCAGATGACAAAAGCTCTCTGAGCTGAGGATATCTTGTGGTTGGGATCAGATTTAATGGCATCTGAGTAATTCAGTGTAAAAATGAGCAGTGATCAGGCAGCTTTGGGGTTTTTGCTGTCTGAGGCAGCTGTCTTCCCAAACTTGTGGTCGAGAAGTTTGACTTGTTCTGTCGGAGGTCTCCTGAGATAGAGTTGACATGGACTGCAAGTTAGTCATGAGTGAAGTGGGTGTGTGAGGGTGTTTGTGTTCTGTCAGGGCGATGGAAGAGGTAAGGAGTAGTGACTGCATGTTTGGGCAGGGGTGAAATCTGACCTGCTGCTGGACTGCCCTATGCTTCTGGGTTATCTGATGAGCAGGAGCTATCAATGGCTTTCAGGTTTTTGTGGGCCACGCATGCACAGAATACAACATGCAGTCAAATGCCAAACCGTGCTGGATTGAGGTTTCTGGGTTTTTTCCCATTTAGTCTTTTGGCAGAAAATTGCAGATGAAAACATGCTTTTCTTCTCTGCTTCCCATACTTGTTTCTTTTTCTAAAGTGAAAGATGTGCTAACCAAAATTTATTATAGTCATAAAAACTATGTTGATAAAGAAGAAGTAAATAATGTTTTTACATTGTAAACTTAGGGTGATCTAATCACTGTCTGTATCACCTGAAGTGTTTGATAACAGTTGTGTTTGGGGTAATTTTGTTCTGTAAAAGACGTCAAGAAATGTCTTTTAAAGTGATGCAGTTAATTCAAATGTGAATTAACTTTATGGTGCTCATATTTCCCTTTAGTTTTGCTTATTGCAGGATTTGCTTAAAAGAATTGACCAAGGCTTGCTTGCTTAAAGCTTATTTTGTTTCTTCAGAGCTAACTTTATTTTTCAGGCTTTGAACATTGGCAAGAAGTTTATATAATGCCAGCTTTATTATCATTAGCAGTGAGAGCGCTGTTAATTTTACCAGTGACAGTGCGGGACATGACTACAATAACAGATAAACCCTGTTTTGCATTGTGCCAAGCACATGTATTAACTTGCCCAAGGCAAGGCCAGGGAGTTGCATTTCCCCCAGTCAGCTGTCCTGCTCTAGGGCTGTGCTTGACACCTCCTTGCAGAGCTATCAGAGAACACATGAAGACCATACATTTTTTGTGAATTATCATTTTAGAATATCTCTTCAGAGCTTGCCTGTACCTCAAACCCCAAAAGTCTTGTGGTTATGTTTCTGTTTCCTGTATGTGAACGTACAGGGGAGTGGAGGGGATCCAGAAGAGAGCCTGGGGAAGGTGTGGGGTTCCCAGCTGGGTGCCTGGTTTGGGGGCACAAGCCCCTTTTCCAGGGTGGGCTTTGGTGGCTGCCCTCCCATGCGTGGGGCCTGCAGGCAGGGTAGGGCTCATTTTCCAGGTTGGGTGATGAGCAGGGGCAGGATAGCTATCGTATGGATTAAAGGGATAAATAGCCTTTTGGGACAAGAAGTGCAAATTAGTATAAATCATTGCTGCTCAGGAGGGCAGGCAATGACAAACAAGCAGAAAGGTACGTAGGTAGGGAATGAAGCCTGAGCAAGAGGAGAAGGTGTGAAAGGATATGCATAAATGTACAAAAAAGATAGAAAGCATAGATTTGACAGTCTGTCTAAACAGTCTTGAACTAAAGACAAAAAGGTTAATGGCAACAGCATTTGTGGTTTGCTCTTTTTTCCTGCCAACAGGCCAAAATGATAAGAACAGTAATGCTGAGCTGTGCTGGCCTGCCTGCAGCAAACAGGGGGAGAGCTGGGGGGAAAGTGTTTAACAGGTTGTGGCATTGCTTTTGGTCATTTTGGTGTTAGGGATTCGCTGCTTGCATTGGAAAACACTGAATTAGAAAACAGCATACTTCTGGGTGAACATCTGGGATCACGTGAAAACTCATGTGTTTCCCAGTGGGAAGATATTCCTTGGGAAAAGTGGGCAGAGGGACTCTTTTGATAAAGATGAATGCCTGCTCTTTAGGGTTTCTGGATTATTTTTTCAAATACTTGGAAATGCTAGCAGACCTATTTAGTACTTGAAAGAATTAATTTGGTAATTTATTTGCTGTCTGTTGCAGGTCACTTGGCTTGATGGTTGAAGAAGGAGAATTGAAACTAAAACTTATGTAAATAAATATTCGTGTGTAGAAAGGGGAAGAAGCAGTTGCTAGACATCTTAGCTTAGGTCAAACCCCTCCTGGCATAGTCTTCTCATACTTAAATTGTTATTGGAGCTCATTGCTCTTGTTTAATTGCCTGTCTTGAGTGAAATTCTATTTTCATACCACTTATTTCTAAAAATCATTGCCTTCAGCAGAGGAAAACCAATTTTGCTTGTAGACAAAATCAGATTAAAAGCAGAAGCTACAGATCTTCTGTTTTAGTCACTGGTTTCTAAGACTGAGTTTAATGAAGGAAAGAAACTTGGTGTTGGGAAAGACTTCTGAGGGGATGATCTTCCTCCTCTCAAGAAAGGAAGTTGTGTGGGAGTCCTTATAAAGAGATCAGGTGCCAGACGTAAAATGTGTTCCAGTCTTGGATGAAACTATTATTTGAAAACAAATAAGGGAGTATTTAATTTGCCCCAGAAAATAGTCCGTGAAGTTCTGTGTTGAAATGTATCCAAGCAGTAAGTCTTGCTCACAGATGAACAGTATTTTTGTTCTCATTGGTCCTAGAGTTGGTATTGTTGTTCTGATTTTTTTTTCCCATAGCAAACTTTAAGATTGATATCTACCTGCTTTCTGCTTCTTCTCTGTGCCCCATCCCACTGTGGAAAGAGAGAGGGAAGGTGAAATGAAAAGGCCTTTTCAGTGATGTCAGAAGCAGTGCTTGCCTCAGATGTAGAAAGAAATGACAGTTCTTGACCCAGGAGATGGTCTTGGTGGTGGTGGTTGTGTTATCACCTATCCTGCATTTGGTAGTCCATAAAACAATACAAACCAACATTCCAAAAATTATAAGATGTGTAAAGCAAGTGGTTGAGATGCAAAGAGTTTGGGAATAAAATAATATTCTAGAAAAGTGTTTTTTTCTCCTCAATTTTTAAAGCATGCTGAAGGAATATGGAATTTTTCCCAGAAATAAGAAATTCTGTTGTTGTCTTTTCACTGAACTCTGGTAAACCTTTTGTAGTCACTTGGAACAATACAAAAAAGACTGTTGAATGGTGATCCAAAGGAAATCCCGTCTATACACTGAACCCTGATGGCAATACTACGTGGAGTGCATTTTTGTGCCTTGTTTTGTATTTTTCCCTACTACGTAGCAATCTCTCTTCTCTTGCAAGTAGGAATGATTAAGTTCACCCGCTTGTCAGTGGTGAAAAACATTTTGTCTCCATGTGTAATATAGAGCAGTAATACTGGAATTAACTATATTTCTCAAATTCAGGTGGCTTGTAAAGATGAATGTTTTTTTAATAGTGCTTCCTTCTTCTGCTCTTTGGGATCTCTTGCCCCATTTTTCATTGTCCACAAGATTCCACATCCAGCATATTTACCCTTTCAGTAAAACAGAGTTGGGACAGCTTTGAACTGTGTTTATTAGCACCTTTGTCACTATACCTGTCATTGCTTTGCTAATTTTTACCATGAGGATTGAGCCCCTTCTGTGGTGCAACTTAGCTTTTCATTTTGGGATGTATATGGAAGAAGGATTTAAAATAGCGTCTACATGTAGTATTCCAGGGTATTTACTTATTTTTCAGCTTAATTGGCTCTATTGTTGGGCCTTGGTGCTGGCGCTGGTCCAGCATGCTGCTGTTATTTCATGTACCTGAGAGCTTTGAATAGGTGTTTTTTTTGATGATGACCATTGATCAACACCTGTATCTTTTTTCCCAGTTAGCAAGCACATTGCAATGGTCAGAGTTAGATGTTTTCCCTAGTCTGGCTTGGACCCAAGTGGTTTTGTGCCCCCAGCACACACACTTCCCCCTCTATCCTACCCACCTGTGGGGTCCTCAGTGCTAGAGAAATTCTGTGTTTAAAAAGGTTTTGTATGCATTTTTTGTGGGAACAGAGGCTAAAGGTGTTGAAATAAGGAGAGGAACTCTCCCATTGCGAAGCAGAAGGAGGAAGGGGAAAGTTCAGCTAAGTGGTGGAGAAAGTCTGTTCTCTTTAATCTTTTCAAGTGCATTTTATTGTGTTTAAAGTTTACTCTATGCATAATAAGCTTGCTGCTTGGGTCGTAACTTGAAGACCTTTAATAGTGAGGCTTGTCACAACAACAAGGCTGAAATAATAGAAATAAGAATGATCTGGGCTATCTCTTAGTTTTCAACCTTTAGCAAAATTTCACTTAAGAATAATGGACAAGTGCTGAGAAAAACTTTTAAGATTGTGATTGTGGTGGATAACATTCTCTAACTAAAGTAAAATAGCGTTGTATACTATTCTTAAATCTTTCAAATATTTCAAATATTGCAATATTTCAAATATTGCAAATATTACAATTTCTACTGGTTTATTTTTTTCTAACTAATTTTATTGCATTTAGCATTGCACTCACCTATTAGACTATACTCTTGTCTTTTCCTTATGTATATGTAAATTAATAGAGACTCTTTTAAAAACTGATTTTGACGTTCATTGGTGCAAGTTTAAAGTGTTTAGCAGTAACCACTACATAGGAAGGAGTGCTTTCATGTCACAGCTATTTTTTGAATGAAAGTAAGGAAAAGAGAATTCTGGCTTAGAGTTTAATGTGGATTTTGTTCTTGCAGAATAACGTCCCTTAGAAACAACCCATGTTGTCTAGACTTGTACTACTAGTTTTACTCATGGTTCTGTCTGGAAGATTTTGATTTCTGAAGTTTGGAACTACATTTTTCTTCTGATATAGAAGTGTTATTTGCAGTTTGTACTAACCAAAATAAAGCACTGCTTTCTGTTACACCAACAGTAAGAAAGTAGATCAAGGCATATCAAGTAGGAAAGAATGATTTGCAGAATTTCATAGGGGGATTTCTGCTGTTCTTTTCAGATTGAGCATGAAATTTTTGAGAAAGAAAATAAATGCATCCTTGGACTCCTGAAGGAAGAGCTTTCCTAATGGAACCACATTCAAGGTAAATAATTTGTTTGGGTTGTTTACTTTGTCTCTTTGGTTTGGGGTTTGTTCTTTGTCTTGCCAAAGCTGTCAGACAGCTGTGTGCCATGTATAAGCCTTTTAGGATTATAATATGTTTTGAAGTGATAAATGTTCAAGTTAATCCCCCTCTTTTACTGTAAGAGTTGGGGTTTTTTTTAATATGTGTGCTGATTAAAGAAAAATAAGTATTTTTGTAACATCTGAACTTTTTGTGTGTAATTTGCTGTTAAGTTCTGAAGATTTAGCCCACTTGTTTGGGACGTAGCTATATAGTGAAGAACTTGATTTACACATAATTTCAGAGTGATAGAGAAGATTAAATAACACTTACTGTGTTATCATCTCTCTTATTTTTTAAATAAAACAGATCCAAATTGAGCTTGTGTGGCAAGGGACCGTCACAGTAAAATCATTATTAGATATTACAGTACAATGGCTTGTAGACATTTAGCATCACTGTCATTTTGTTCGGATCTGCTCCCTTGGTTCCCATTTCCTAAATCCTGTTTTTCTTTGATACCAGGGAATAATTCCCCGAGTGTTGTCCAGTGATTGCTTATGTACATGCACTTTGGTTTGTGAGTCATTTTATTCACTTGAGTAGCCCCACTGTCCTCGATGGGCCTACATGCGTGCCTAAGAACTTGAGAATGCTGATGAGCATAAAGAATACAATTTGGGCATGTAATGGTTGACAAGCAGTTGTTGTTTTGTTTCTTGTCTCTCTTAGGACTCATTTGCATTGCCTCCAGTGGCAACTTTTGTGAGCATTAGTAGGGAAGGTCTAGAAGCTGGACGCAGTCATACCAAATCCCAGCCTGCAGAGCTTCTCATATCCATTGTAATGACACAGATTGCAGATGGATGTATTTTCCTTTTTTTAATTTTAAATAAATCAGTGCGTTGCTTGACTTTACTCAAATACATTTGTCTGTGTAGTGCTGTTTGAACATGTCCAGCACAATAGAATATAGCCAAGTGAAATCATTAGAAAATATATGGACTTCTTAAATTGTAGGGATTTTAAATTGTAGGGATTGGGATTTAACCAGAATCAGTGCTTTGGAAATAAACAGAAATTGAGATTAGAAATCCATTTCCTCCCCGCCCCCCCCAATGTTTTTTCTATTTGACTTCTCAAAAAAAGATGTTCAGTGTTGCTGTAGTGCATATAAGATTATAGTTGTCTCAGCAATTGTATTTATGGAAAAGTTATTGGCATTACTTGCTGGTCTCAGAATCAGTAAGATAGGCACTTTGGAATTAAAACATAATTAATAGATTAGCAATTTAAAACTGGAGAATTGTTGTGATCAGCAGCAGATGGTCTCTCATACAGCTTTAATGGAACTTAGTAGACAGTAGCTTTTGTGGCAACAAGTCTTTTGAAATCTTTCACATCTTCAAAGTAATTCAAAGCTTTGGTTCATGATTGTTTCCTCTTATAAGAAGGAGTTCTGTTTAGTTAGAGTTGCAGAAGCATAAACTGTAAAGAAGGATGTCGCACCAAGTGTTCAACTTGTTAGTAAGGTGGTTAAGCTAAAGATTTGAGAGCATGTTTTTCACTGTACACGTGGTTGGTAATCCCCACACAGTTTGCATTCTGTTTTTAACCTATATTATAAGGCAGTTATGGGCAGTCATAATTGTTTTTTTGGAGTGGGGAGTAGCTATGTTTACTAGTTATGAGCATTAATTGTGCAATACCTCTGTTGGTATACCAAGCTTGCTTGCATACATAAATAGCTTTATTGTGGAGTGCAGTAGAGTCTTGATCAGAGGTTTGTTATTGTCACTGGAATTAGAGTTCTTGTTTAAAGTCAGAATTCTGGACCCTTAGGGTAGACTTTGTCCAAAAGAGTTCTGCTGTAAAAACATCTGCTGGTCTTGTTGGTGCTGCATAACCTTCGTGAATTAAGAGATAGTGGAGCAGAAGGCAGCCATGCTTTAGTAGAGCTTGCATAAAAGGAGAAGTGTGTAGCTAGAATGAAAAAATTATGTCTTAAAGTCTGTACAAGTCTGTGAAACTTCAAAGGGTGCAACTCACCTGGAGATGCATATGAGAATTACATACTAATAGTAAGTGTAACTATCTTGTCAAAAGAACAAGATGGTGACTCAATGTGACGAGGGTTGGCAGAGGCAGCCTTTAATTGAGGAGAAATTGGCTACTGTAAACCAATTATGTCTTATTTTTAATGATGGGTTTCAGAGAACAGCAAATGAGTGCAGTATGATCTTGGCTGATAGCATGTGCTTTTCTTGTTGGATAAAAACCCAAAAGCCTGAGGATATGAAGTTGCTTGCAGAAGTTTCACCTTTTTTTTTTCCCTCACCATCCTTTGAAGAGGAAAAAGTAGGCTATGCCAGTGGAAGAAACTCCACTTTTTTTGTTGTTAAGCTGATCAGTGTTTGAACATATATTGTCTTTTGGGACTAACACAGGGGTTGGTAACTTGCAGGGTAGAGAAGTATCCCTCACCCTTTCTGTAGCTTGGCATTCAATATTAAAATCAAACTTTTGGGTTTAGCATATTTGAACTCGTACTAGATAGGGTTAATAGGCTAGAACAAAAGGTCAAAGCATAAGGCATTAGGCTTAATTAAGGGAGAGCAAGAGTGGCGGGAGTATGTGACAGTTAAATGGGTTTCCCACAGACTAATGTCTGCTACAGTGCAACCATGCCTCAACTTAAGTGGGTTATTTTGTGCAAAGGGCAGCCTCGATTAGCAGTTTGACATGCCAGACGTTTCTGGCCAATCCCATCTGTTTTGGAGATTAAAAAGCATACCTTTATGAGCTGATAGATTGATTTGTGTGCCCGTCTGGTAAAGATTAGGAGTCCAAGGCCAATGCTGTAAATGCCAGTTATAGAATATTGTGCTTTCTTAGCCGCTCTTTGTTTAAACTGTGGTGCAATGGGGCCAGCAGCTCTAGAAGTGACTGCGTGCAGGGGTGCCACAGTGGGAACCAAAAGAAGTTTCACCGGAGCATTTCCTAGGAGCATTTCCTCCTTCCTCAGATTGGTTTTGAATGTGAGCCTGTAGGCTTTGAGCACTTTGCTTGGAAGGGGAGTCTGGCCCAGCCACGTAAGGCTCACCATGCCTCTTCCTTGCTGCAGTCGCTGCTCGTGTGCTGTCCAGAGCTTACCTGTCCCAGCACGAACGCTTCTGCACTTCCAAGCACAGCTGGCTGCAGGACAGTTTTGGTACTTGAAAGGTTTCAGCATTTGTCTGAACTCATTATGCTGCCTGTATCCTTCCTGCTCTGCTGCTGAACTGGGACTATACATGCGTATTCTGTTGTTTTTCCTTTGTAGCTCTTACTTTCAGGATAGTTTTTCTGATTGTGTCATGAGGTTGCCTTAGAAGCCTGAAATAAAATAGGTAGCACAATAAGTCTTGACTGTGTTTCTCGTCGTCTTTATGACTTTGTAAAGTCAAAGTTACATTACTATTAATATAAGACTATTAATAAATCGTTGATGCAATAAAACTGTTTTTGATAATGTTCAAGGTTCATACACAGTTGAAGGTGATTTTCCTATTTTAAAATCAAGTAGAGGTCAGACTGTATTGTAAGATAACTGACTGTGGCCCAAATGGTATGTGATAGCTTCAAGTCAAATGACAATCTTCCTTACTTTAAATACATACATTATTTAGAAATAAATTGTTAACTTAAGTTGCATTTTGTGTAACATGCTGATTAACTTCCGGTGCATTTTGTGAAAAACAGGGAGGTCTATGCATTTACCTAAAAGTCATGCTTAAAGCTCTCATTTTTAAGGCACTGTTTAACTTTTCCCTGTTCTGTCTCTTTTCCATTCAAGCAGTGACACTTGAAGCTAAATATAACTGAGACATATTAGAGACAAATTAGCATTTGGCACCCTGCATTTAGCATTTCTATATTAACTTTTAGGATTAGTCACCTGTCTAAAGTTTCTTGGTTTTCTCCTTGCAAATGTGATTCTTTCCCTTCTCCATCTAAACAAAAATGGAATTGGATGATAGCAATTATTTGCTATTCATACTGTAAAGATTCCGTGTACCTGAGCTATATTTTTTCTGTGGCAGCTGTGACCTGTTCCTAAAGAGATTTCCTAATTTGCCAGTAACTTGTCTTCACTTTAGGAAGCTCTGTAAGAGCCACCCTAGTTTGCCTTTTTTCCTTGTGAAAGTCTCTCCTTTTACCTCTGTTTGAAATGCCTAGAAATATTTTCAGTGTCCTTTAAGATGATCAAGGCAACATCATTATCTTGCAGTTTATTTAGTAACATGGAGCTGAAATGGGCATATGCAGCATCATGTTCTCTATGGAATAATATCTATTTAAATGATTTGGATCTAATACATATTTACATGAAAAAATGTCTTGCCCTTCTCTGTGGGGAGAGAAGGTGAACAAGCATAAATTTTATAATACTCATTGCTTCTCTTGCACTAAATCATACTTAAATTGCAGAAGGTTGCTGGCTTGAGAGTTGTATAAAAAGTGCTTGGCTAGTAAAGTAGGGTGCAGGGAGATTTATCTAATTTAATATTAAGAAAGTGTTGTCAGCTGCCATGTATTGATATTGGACTGCCTAAATCCAAAAGCTGTACTTTAGATTTTTGTATATGTATATTTGTAATAAATTCATGGTTATAATACACAAAATGTAATCCTGAAATGATCCATCAGTGCAGTGTGCGTGTGTGCTCCATTTTGGCTAATTTGATTGCTATTGATCATATCTGAGCCATTATCTAATATCTTAGGAATGGATGGACTGTGTCTACTTTTCTGCTGTTTCAGGGCATGTCATACTTTATGAAGTTTCTTGCAACAGTCATTGTTAAAAGTTTTTTTGTAATTGCTATTTGAGCATTATTAGCATTTCCCACTCTAAGTGTATCATGGATGAAGCAATGAAGATTCTAAAAGTTGTAAACTTGTCAGTTTAGACATTCCCAAGTATAAGGGCACTATACTAAATATTAACTAGTTCTCAGTGATATGGATGTATTTTTTAAAAGTGTATTGCGTGTTGTGGCTTTCATTTAGAATATTATAAAACATTTGCATAAGATATTCATACAGCTGGATTGGCCATTTAGGCATTAGAAACAATTCTCAAGTGTCCGTTGCTTTCAACTTTGAGTAGTCTTAAAAAAAAAAAAAAGGATGGAGTTGGTGTTTTAGAGGATTTGCTTTTTTAATCAAAGTGATGAAAAGGGAGTATTGGTTGGTATCCCTGACCCTTTGCAAACTGGGTTAGAAAGGATGCTGCACAATCCTTGTGAACTGGCCGACTATGGATTTCTCCTTATTTTAGATTTCCATACTCTTTGACCTTGTAGTTGTTGACTTTGGTCTGGAACAATTTCAAAGTCATGTAAATGAATGTAATTAAGGTATTGCTTATCATCTCAGAGAGTTCACAATGATGCTTATTGGCTAGAAAGGTTTGTTTACTTAATATGGAAGGTTAATAGAAGGTTAAATTTTACTGTGTAAAATGGCTTCATAATGTTTTTATTTAGCAGCTGAAAAAAATAGTGTTTGAAAAGGCAAATAATAGTTTTATTTGACCTCCGTGTGTTTCCTGGAGCTTGCATTATCTTGAAAATTTATCTTCATTGCAGTTTATAGTCTTATTGCAGTTTTCCTTTCTCCTCGTTCTACAAAGGGTACCTCTCAGAACTATTTGGAGGCCTTTGTGTACAAAAGGAGCTACATTAAGGAAGGAAGTGCAAAAATGTTTGACAATAATTGCTATAAGTAGTCCATCCACTTCCACTCTGTCTTGTGCTCCACCTCCCTGTTTTTGCCAGAATGAGATTCAGGCTTTGTTCTTTGGTGCGTCTTTTGTCTTTATTCCCACTGCTGCAGAAATACAGTGAGGAAGCAGAGTGAAACAGCAGGGAAGAACTTCTAGATTCTGGTTTCTGCCTTCATTTCTCAGGCAATAAAAAGAACTGGCCTAGGCCTGGATTTTCTTGCCAGTAGCCTTCAACTTTGTTTGACTGTAGTTGTTCTGCTTACCATTCGCTTGCCTGAGTGGGTTGTTTTGGTTTTTTTTTCCCACCCTCCACTCTGGAGTTTTTGTAGTTGACAAAGAGATGAGTACGTGGCAAATGCTATACTAAACAGAACAAAAAGACCCCCAAAAAACTTCTTCCTACAGCTTTTTCGTCTCATGATGTTTTTCTAGGATTGCAGAGTACTCGGTTTTTGTAATTTCTCTCCTCTAACAAGAGAAGCATGTGGGCTCCTCACTTTTGAGGTAGCGAACTTTCTTCTGGTGACTTGAATTTTGTGTGCTAAAGTAATTATGCAACAATGAGAATATAATTCAAATGCTCATTAATTCAATGCACAGTCTTATTTGACTGTTTCTAGATTGTGGAGATACTCTGTAACTCAGACCCAAGAGCACCCCATGTCCCCTCCCATTTTTGCAAGAGCTGAAGTTTTCAGGTTCTGTTCTCTTCTTCCTAAGTGTGAAGATAGGACAATAGCATGTTTTTTCTTGAATTTATAATAACAACCATAAATTGAAATTATCTAAAGGTGCTTTCAGAAGGTGGATAGCAAAATCTCTTTGGGTGAGATGTGAGAAGAATAAGAAGCTGAAGTTCAAATCCAGAATATAATGAGCCAAAAGGATTGCGGGCGTTGGGGAGGTGGAACAGATAAGTGTGAAATCCTTCAGTTTTGAAATCAGGAGTGGTGCTGTTGAGTTCTCCAAGTCCAAAATTTCACCTGAATTCCAAGATCTTATGTTAAAGTCCTAGAACTCCCAGAATAATGGTTCACTAGAGGTGTATGGCTATGGGGAGGAAAGGCAAAACCAGTAGAAAAATCCCCATAATCTAGTTACTTTGGGTCCTGTTTGTGAAAAATAAGGGAAGAATCTATGCACCTTTGCCATTCACTTTTGTTTAGCTAACATACTAAAAGCAAAACTGCTGCAATCTGTTAAACAATGGCCACATAAGAGTGTAGAATTTTTTGAAGAAAAATTTCCTCTTGCCTCTGGAGGTCCAAAGGATTTTTCAAGAACACACCGTGGTCATCTGACTCACTGGTGTTTCAGTCTGCTACCTTAAATTTTATCCTGCTACAAAATAAATGCAAAAAGACCATTTAATAAACTGTGCTGATAGTATTCTGTAACCTCTTTGCACTCCCTCACATAGGTTTAACTGTTGAGATGAAAAGATAACAAGGTTGTGCGGAATCAGATTTACTGTTTATTGAACTCTGCCTTGTCTTTAGATTACAATATCAAACATGAAAGTTTGAGTTTGTCTCCTGGATATAGCTCCTGAGCACAGCTGTCTGGAGTGCTTGCTCACAAACATTTTTTTTTTTTTTTAAGCTTGTTTGTCATATGCCCAAGGCTATCTGAGCATGGATATGACCCAACTGGTTTTTGATCTGAAATGCATAAAAGGTCACTTTGCTGAACTTAATCTTCTGGACCTCAAGTTTTACCATTAGTGATGTTCTGCTGTGAATTTCCTAAATGGAAAAAAGGATCTGTTCAGTGTGCCCTTCAGGCTTTCCAGACAATTTCACTTTTGCTTTACCCTGCTCAACTTTTGTTTTCAGAGTATTCTGACACTTGATAGAGGAAGTGAACAGTATTTGGACACTATTTTTGGGGTAATGCTGAGTATTTTGGGTTGCAATCCTGTATGGTTTCTCTAGCTCTGATGTTTGTCCAGGCAAATGTCAGCTATATTCTGTCTCTGCAAAACTGAACTTGAGCATTAAGGCAGGTCTTAAAATATCCTCTTTGTGCTGATGATCACACTACTTCTGTGTCTCCTACCTTATGACTTCATTGTTACTTTTTGAGAAAAATTGTGCATGCTTCGCAAGATACCAGGAGCACAAAAACAATCAAATTTCCTCTGTTCTGGCCTTCTGGGGATATCATAGGCCACTGCTGTTCTGCTTTTTAAGTAGATTTGGAGCCTCTGATACCAGTTACTCTTTTGGATAATGGATTGTATGAATTTAACATATAAGCATGCTCGCCTCCTTTTCCTGTCCTCTGTAAAGGTCACTGTACAGGAGGGAAAGTTGAGTCATGGGCTATAAACACTTGGAGGTCTGCTATCTGATCTAATTTTTGTTAGCTTATTGCTTGGTGCTGTGGCAGGTGGACTTTGTCAGGTTTATTCATGGCGGTGCTGCTGACCCTGGTGACCTGCTCCATTCCTGTGCAGAAGGTCCCTTCCCTGCAGGGAGATGGCACAAGTCAGGGTGTGTTGTCTGCTCACTCACTTCTGCACCTTGCTGAACAAAGAGAGTTGCTTCGAGATGCAGCTGCCCTATGTGTGCTTTTTCTTAAATTTTTTTTTTCTTTTAATCTAAAAACTTGCTCATGTCCCGTGGACATCATCTTCAGGATTCAGAAAACTCTGGCAGGATGTCCTGCATTGTAGAAATAGCAGTGGTTGATTAAATAATTCAGGAAAGTAACTTAAGATACTGCAGTATTTCTGAATATTGCAGATACCATGTAGATAGGAGAAAGACTATGTGAAAGGGCATGTAACAACAGGTATAGTAGACCTGGTGATACAGCAAATACTTCTAAGAGTGAGAGGGAAGTAATGGATGGGGGAACCATTTTTACAGTTCTTGAACACCCCTTCCATCTGTCCAGGATGAAGCACCTACTGTGATCAGCTTTTTAGGTGTTGTCAGTTTTGGGGTTGTGTTTTGTTGGTTGGTTTTCAATTCCAGTTTAGATTCTGTAGTTAAGATATCAATCAAATGACCTCAGACATTCTTGTCTGGAAGAATTAGGGCAAAAAGCCACTTTATGACATAATTGAACTTGTAGTCATGAGATTTACTTGTAGAAGTTTTAGGGGGAAAAATGTATTGATAAAGTTTGGGAAGGGAATGGTGTTTATTTTGCATGCTTTTGAATCTTTCTGATAAGTGAGTGCCTTATTCTTTCTGGGTAAAATAGGTCTTGCTTGGATTGATCAAATGTGAAATTTTTAAGTACCATTTGTGAAAAAATTGTTTGGAGGCTACTTACAATTTCAGTAGTTCAAATAATGCAATGCTCTTCAGTTGTAATACATAAAAATGAGATGGAGAAACAAACACATGCTTACTTTTCAGCCTGCATAAACAGCCTTGCTAATTAAGATAAGGGCAAATATCCTTCCTAGTTTCCTTTTTGATTTAATCATTAGACTATATTAAAAATGTGTAAACATAATTGGTAAACTCACTTTCATGAGTTCTGACTCCCTGTACTTGTGCTGGTATGTGCCAGCACTGTGTTCCTGTATTTGTTATTTACAAGTGAGTCTCTTAAGATATGTAGAAATAACTGGTAATTACTAAAATGTGATCACAGGAGAGAAGAAAAAGGGGTAATATCTGTGCTGTTATTAGCTTTACTTGGTTACCTTGTGTGTGCTCTTTAGTCTTTGCAGATTGCTCGTGTGTAATGTGGAGAACATGTTTTTGTCTGGAAATGCAAAAGTGGTTTATTTGAGGAGTTCAGTACGGCCATGGAATGGCTGGGAGACTTGTCTGGATTTGAGCAGCCCTGGCTATTTTGATACGCTGTGGTCTGTGGGCGCAGCTTCCTCTCAGTTTACAAGTGCTGTTTACCACTCCTTGGGACTACACACGTAAATAACAGAAGTCTGAACTAATGTCAGATTAAATTTTAGTCCACAGGAATTGCTCATTGAGCATCTTATGTAAAGTAGCTGGTTAAATCTCTCTCCCCCCCACCCACTCCTTTTAATCACCATTACATTGCTTTTCCCAGCTGTTTGTAAGTGGAATGGGAAGAACTGGCTTAGTCTAAAGCAACTTATTACTCCTTAAATAGTTCACACTGACATCAGTGCTTGTCTGAAATCTGTTTCCTTTCAAAAGATTTGTGATGTATACAGACTTCAAGGTACAAGACCCTTCTAAATAAAAGCATATAAACAGGCTTGGGTTAAAATTGTCACATTTGTGAGCTAACATAGCTAAAGGTGTAGAATTATATCTGGTAAAGAGAACTGCCAGAAGGTTTAGTTATGTATTTATCCTGTAAAGTCTATGGTGGGTTTATTTTCTTAGAGAGGTACAGTCAAGCCTAAGTCTGGGCTGGTTACTTTATGGATAAAGGCAGGTATGCTTATTTATACTCTTTTCTTTGAAAGTTGGGGAACAGCTGGGTTTTTTACCTTCTTTTTAAGCCTTGCAGCATGTAATGAGATGGCTTTAAGTAATCATCTACTGTGACAGAAAGTACATGTAATAGGATGCCTGCTGTAGGAAGTTACGGCTCTTGCCCTCGAAGTGCTGTGCCCTGTTCCTCTCTACAGGCTCTCTATCTCTGTGTTGTTTTTTTCTGCTTTTAGTGGGAAAGGGTGGGATGCAAACCTGTGGCAGGCTGACTTCCATGTCCTTGCAGCCTTCAGTAGTGGAACAGACTCAACAGGGATATCTGGCCACAGAGAGGGTGAGAAGTGTCCAGACTCAAGTTTAAAAATTAATCTAGGAAGGACATTCTAAAAATAGATTAGAGCATGTGAACATATAGCTGTGAGAAAGTGAACATAAAATATTTTGGTCCTAAAAGAGGCTTTTTAAAGGGATAACTGCATCTCTTTTGACATGCCAAATTGCATGTTTCTGATGCTTAAAGATATTTATTCTGTTTTTAAGGGAAACCTATCCTGGTTTGCTTTCAGTGCTTCCTGCTCTCATAATCTTTGAGTGTGAGAGAACATGAGGCTTAAATGGAACACACCTAAATTTAGGGGAAATAGCCCTACTGGCTGCACAAACTGTGCTCTTTTTTTAAAGGTAAATGTTGAGCTTGTGACCAGTTCACACTGTTTCTAATATGCTAACATTTGTTTTATTTGTTCCTTTTAATAGGCACATTGCAGTAAATGTGACTTTTTCAAGGAGGAGTCAGTCCCTTAACCCCATACCACATACTGATTTCAGGAGGAGCTTAGCATGAAAATTTGTGAAATTGTAAGGTCTTCTGTGAGTTGGTGGTTTGGGTATTGTTATTTCCTTTTGCTGGAAGGACCTAGGGAACAAGTGATTCCACCCCTCAAGTGTGGCTGTGGTTTTCATTTCCTATGCTAATGAGTGTTTTATAACACAGGAGCACAGAAATGGTGGCTGGAAATAGCACTCCATTGTGTTTTGGAGGAGAAAACCACATACACACACTAAAACAGGGTAAGAACGGGACTGTTAAAATTTGACAGGCTGAAATGTGGGGGGTATTAATTTGGCCAGAGCATCCAGAAGGGAAGTCTGTAGCAAGAGAGCCATCCCAGGGTCCCTCAGGCTTATGGCAGCATTATTTCAGTTTAGCACTGACAAAACACCTGGTTGTAGTTGCATGGAAACATTATTTTACAGTGGAATACTGGAAGAAGATGGTTGCATAGAACTAGCAGGAAGGGCAGCATCTTCCTGGCAGTGCATTGTGTGGAATTAGCCTGTGGAGGAGACAGGGACAAAACTAAGGCCAGGTATAACAACAGGTAGCCCTCTCACCAGACAGTCTGTATGCAGAAACAAATGGAGCAAATATCCCTTATTTTGGTTTTTGTTTGTCTCTTCTTGCTAGACTTGGAGATTATAAGGCACCTGTGCTTTAGTCTGAGAAATGAAAGTACCTGTCTTACTTGAGCTCATTATATGAAGGCAGAAGCCCTGCTACCTGTGTGAATGAATGATGCAGTCAGGATTCAGTGTTACCAGTGGCAGTTGTCCAGCCTCCCCTAAAGAATTTTCATTTTAAACCACTGTCAAATAATGGGAGATTTTGCTTGCACAAAGGCATTGCACATGTGAGGGGAAGCTTGGGCATATTCACCTAATTAGATATGGAAATAGAAGAGAATAGCACACTTGACTCCTTACAGATAAAGACAAAGTACACAGATTGATATTACAGCTCTGTTTCAGTCCTGCCACTTCACTGGTACAGGTGTGGGCTGTGGCATTGCCCTCATGGGAGCAGTTTTAGAGACGTGCAGTTATTTGTCATATTAAAAACATTTATGTGCCATCTTCACTTCCTGAGCCCACTGCAGGATGAGGAAAATAGAGTGGTGTTACTGAGCAGAGTTGGGAAAGCTGGAGGATGTCTAAGGAAAGCTTTGCATGAGAGCACAAGTGGAAGTAAAGGAAAGCAGAAGACTGCAAGTGAAAATTTTTTAATATATTGTATTGCTGCATTCCTCCTCAGTAGGATCACCTGAGCCTCCTTGCAGGTAATCAAGAACAACAGCAAGTGTTGGGTTAAGTAAAAGTTAATAAATAAAATGAGTAACATACGTTAGGTGATTTTCTGAACAAAAAGGTGGCTGTTTCCTTCTGAGACTGTGTCAGTGTTCAAAGCTTTCTGGGNCCCTCTTTATTTTGTCTTCCTTTTCCAGTTTTATTTATTTTTAACACTTCTCTGAAGTAAAGAAAACACATAATCAAGTATTTAAGTAGAGGATGTTTCTGAATCAGGTTTATGAGATACTCAGCTCCAGTTTTGCTAAAGGAAATTTTGTTAAAACACAAGCCCTGACTTAACTGTTTTACATTCTTTCATTGTAAAATACAACTCTGCCATGGTTAATAAGTGACTATTCTAGCCTAGTATTGGATGAAAAGGCAAATATTGCTACAGTAATTTCTGAATGCATCTGGTAATTGAAACTAATTTAAACAAAAACAACTCACGAAAACAAACAAACAAGAATGTATTAAGACTGCTCATTTCAGTCTTTAATCTGGGCAGCTGATCAGCTGCCTGCATTAGGAATTTCTGTGGGTAACCCCTGTTTAATAAATGGTGTTCAGGAGCTTTGCTCTGGAGATTGCAGGAGACTTATTACAAAGTATTGACACCCTTTGTGTGAATGAAGGAGTAGAAAAAGCATGATTGGATATTTCCAGATCAAAAAAGCCTTTTGAAAAGACTTAATAGGCTACCCACATTTTGATGACTAAAAATATGTGTATAAAGTCATGGAATATCTTGATTTGGAAGGGCTCCATAAAGCTGGTTAAGTCTGAGTCCTTGCTCCTTGCAGGACTACCTAACACTAAGCCACATGACTGAGAGTGTCATCCAGAGGCTCCTTGAACTCTGGCAGCCTTGGTGCTGTGACTGCTTCCCTGGGGAGCCTGTTCCACTGACTGACTGTCCTCTCAGTGAGCAGCCTTTTCCCATGTCCAAATGGGCATGGGGAAGATCTGCTCTAGTCCATAATTGCTGGGAGAGTCACCAGACTTTCTCCTGGTAATACAAGCAGACTGTGCTGCTTCCTTCCTGTATGTTGGCATACATGGACAAATGCTATGCACTTCTTCCCACACATACTTTTAGGGTTAATTTTGATTGTCACAGTATTTGAACATTTTATGCCCTACCTGGATCTGATCTGTAAAGCAGAAAAAACACCCCAGCTTTTAAAGTAAATATGTTTTAGATTGTATGTTTTATGTTTGGGTTGTGTTGTTGTTGTTGTTTATTTGATTTTGATTATTTATTTTTAAATGGCACTGGCTAGGTTTTAGAAAATTATCCTTGACACAGCTTTGTACTTGGCCCCAGACTTATTTGTAAAATTTTGGACAAAGTGCTAGTTATCTTTACTGGCTAAAGAGCTTGTACATGGGGGAAAGAAAGCCTTTTTAAGTTGTCATTGGACTAAATAAGCTGTCAATGGTCCATAGTACTGCACCTGCTGTAATTGTTGAATAGTTCCATTGACTGATAAGTTACTTTTTCCAAATATTGTTCTTGCTTTGAGGAGT
The DNA here is from genome assembly GCA_013396995.1 of Dicaeum eximium. Classification (NCBI taxonomy): domain Eukaryota; kingdom Metazoa; phylum Chordata; class Aves; order Passeriformes; family Dicaeidae; genus Dicaeum; species Dicaeum eximium. The sequence goes on along the minus strand of VWZP01002276.1, from coordinate 851,496 downwards.
TATTTTGACACCTGCATTTTTAAACTTGTGAATAAAATAATACAAATACTGTTGAACTTGCTGTAGACTTTAGGTTTTCCAGCTGTGTTTGGGTCTGTATGAGGTTATCAGGTTGTATGCTAAATATTAGCTCAGAGTCTGCTGCTTGAGTATGGTATTACAGTACTGCAAAGAAGTTTTATAACAATACAAATGGGCACTTAACCCATGTTGGCTTTGCAGAGAACTTCAAAAACTACAGTCAGACTCTAATCACATACAGTTACCTATAATAAAATTTATTATTTCTGTCCAAATGAGTTTTGGACATCTAAAAAACATTAAGATTCAGCAGTTCTTAAATGCAAAAGAAAATATTGATTACAATTCAGAAACTTGCTATGAGTTATGGAGCACAGCTATATATTTTCATCTTTTGCTCTTTAAAAATTAATTTGTTCCTTTTATGCCTGTCATATAAAAGGCTGCTTTGTTCGAGGTGTGTGGATAAGATGAGCCTGTAGTTGTTTTCTGTTTCAGCTGTAGCTACATTACTGAAAGGCCTCATGGAGTTGTTTTTTCTTGTTATGAACTCATTATGTACCTGAAAATGGTCTTCATCTACCGCAAGACATTTTTGGAAATAATTGGAAGAATATGTGGAAGGACATACCCTTCACATGGTAGCAGTTGTTCCAGATCTGACCTCCTTGGCATGGGATTTTCTGGGCAACTGAGTCACCTGGTCTTGTGCTCTCATCAATCAAAAGATGACTTGCTTTTCCTGGTAATCTTTCCTTTCCAGTTGGACATGGCACATGCTTTACCTTCAGAGCATATAGAGATAAGAGAAGCAGCAAACAGAGATAAAGCAGTAAAGGCAGGTGCTACTATAGTTTACCAGCCCCTGGAGCATTTTGCCTGTCCTTTTATCGAAGTGTTTTGTAATTTACTGGTTTTCTGAGATAGGTACAGCCAGCAGGCCCCCAACCTCTGCATGAGGACGCACAGAAATGCTCTCAGGAGGTGGCGTGTCCCAGGGGCTGTCTGTGACCTGTGTGAGGCCATGGAATCGCCAGGCTTTGGTCAGTGCTCCCCAGCTTTGGTTGGCAGCTGCAGGCAGGGTGGGCAGGAGCAGTAAGAACATGCTCAGGCAGTTCTTCAGCAGCTGCTTGGCTTCCTTTTGGCTTCTGGGTACAATTCAAGGCTTTGGCCTCGGTTACTTTTAAGCCTAATGTGACTTGAGCTCCGGTTGAGAGGCTGCCTGCTTTTTTTTTTTTTTTTGATCCAACATAGCAATTAATGTCAACTGGGATACTTGACCTAGATCATCCTAGTTTTTAATGTTAAGTAGCCATTGGCAGGAAGTTCTTGGAGAAGTACTTCTGCCTGTGGAATGTGCTCCCAACCTGGTCTGGTGGAGTCGGCTCGCTGGGCGGGCTCTGCGCCAGCCCTGTCTTATTTCTCTGCCTATGGAGATTAGGAATGGCTCAGTGCTTCTCCTGCTCTCCTTTGCCCCTGAAGAAAGGCAGGTTCATCTGAGTTTATAATCACTGTACCAAGATTTTTCCACTTGAGCCATGTGGGAAGATAAGTGAAATATATGTGAAAGAAAAAATAGCATACATGCCTTAGTATGGAAAGGCTTTTTTCCTGGGAGAATTTACTTGAATGGTTTGCATTAAATGAAAGCAAAAGATGTTTCCTCACACAGACCAGTGTAAAAGTATGGCAAGTTAAATTTAGATAAGTGCTGTTTTCTTTCAGCTTTGTGAAAGACTCTGCAGCCAGGCATGGAAAGTTTCCTTCCTGCTGGGAGAGATGTGTCAAACCACTAAAACCATCACCAAGTGCTTTAAGCTTAAACCATCATCTCCAGGTTTCACAGCTGAAGAGGCTGTACTAGGGCTCACTTTGCCCCTGGGGAAGGTGTTTGGTGTTTTTTTCTTAGCTGTGCCATTTGTTGATCAGTTGTTGAAGCAAAATGTCCGGGATCATAAGTAGTTTTGAGGAGGAGGGATTTTGTCTGGAGTGTTACATGGCAACTGCATGCCAAAGCTGGAACAACGAACTGTTGGAACATAAATACAGTCATAACTTTGGCCTGGAAAAGCTCTGTTCTACAACTGCTGTGAGATATCTGAAGGTTTGTTGGCAAATGCCCAACAGCCAACCAAGATGACTCTGGTAATAGAAGGATACGAGGAAGAAAGAGGGGAGATAAATTTAATCTTTAACAACTAAGGCTTGTTAGTTCAGTGTGGAACCAGTTTCTAACAGTACATCAATATCATGTCTCTTTTTACTCAGGTGAGACACTGCCTGGCCCTACAGGATGAGGGAGTTCAGCTTGCCATGTCTGCTTTGGACAAGATAGAAAAAAAATTACCTACCTCCCTTTCCTGAATGCATTTTAACCCTTTTCCTGTCAGTCTGGATTCTGTAGAGCTTTGGGAATATGGTTTAGGAGAAGAAAGAAGAGAATTAGATGCTAGATGTAAGGAAAAAAAGGTTACTTGTTTCTGGGAAAGATGAGGAAATAAATCAGAAGTAGAATTAGGGAACTTGAGAATATTCATTGCTTTAGTTCTTGTCTATCTAGTAAAAATGAGGACTCTACAAGCAAAAGTAAGAGATAATGGAGGTGGCTTGTTTCAAAATCAAATGAAGATTCACAGGTTTCAGCAGATACTGGGTAATATTTTTAAGTGTAGAACACAAGAAAAAAGGTTTAGGAAATTGAGAACTTAAGGAAATAAGGTAGAAGAAAATACAGAGGTCACACCTAAAGAGATCTTTTGCTGAGTCTTTTTTGAAGACTGGCAACAAAAAGAGGAAGTTTGTGTGCTAATAAGAAGAGTGTCAGGCAATTCTTGTGACATCTGAGAGGAAAAGTACTGAAGGAATAGGTGCAAGCTGACAAATAATGTTGAAGTAAACATAGTAATTGGAGCCATGTAACTAAAAGCAGTTACATGAATGACTGGTGTTACCTGGGATCAGGCTGTATTGAGTGGGAAATGCTGGGAACTTAGTCAGTGCTTAGTTACTTATTTTTGAACTGGGAGGATTAAGCTGATGTTAGGACAGTGTGGGTTTTGTCTCTCTTGTGTTATTAAGGTCTAACTCTTGAGTGGAAGTGGAGGGAAAACCCTAAATGTGTCCAGCAAACAGGAATCCTGGAGAACTCGTGTCAGGCGGGGAGCAGAAGGAGGCACTTGCAGAATGTGATTCATTTGACCTCCTTTTGACATGTTCCGTAGGAGGAGTTCAGTCAAAGAGCTGAGTTCTTCCCATGGGCTGTAAAGGGAGACCAACATGACCTGTTCAGATACAGACACCTACACTGTAAACATCTTCATTTGGTCAAGTGAATCCTGGCTTGGCATCCACATCTAAGAATGGGAAGAGAAGGTTGCTCTGTTATTAAGTGGCTTGTGGTTAAGTGTCAGATGCCCTCCATCCTACTTGAGTAAAGACTCAACACCTTTCCAAAATGGAAGTTGGCATTCCAGGGCCTCCAGAGGTCTGCCCAGGTAGGGCCAGCAATTCATGCTGAGGCACTGCGAGGGCATGGCCCTTGTGCCATCTGTGCACGGGCAGCAGGAGCCAGCCCACGGTGACTCCGTGCTCCTCTGGTGTTGGTGCCCGTGGACACCAGGGGTAGATCCCGGCTGTGGAGGCGCGGTCCTGCTGAGACCTGAGTGCACGTGGGCAATTCCTCCAGCTCTGGAGCAGGGGGAAGCTTCCAAGAGCTGGAAGCAGTGGCTTATTAAATGTCCCCAGTAGCAGTGAGGGATTTACAGGTGAGCGTGTGCGGGTGTGACAGGCGGTCACACGGTGAGCTCCGCAGGGACACTGTTACTGAGAGCAGGGGGTCTGTGCTGGTGACAGCACTGCTCCTTACCTGTAAATCACCCAGGGCGTGCTTGGTGGGCCATCAGCAGCAAATGATTTACTGAACCTGGTCCCTGGGTGGGATTGGAGTGTTGCCCTGTGTTGTTAAATAGGGTCATATAAAGCACAAGAACTCAGGTTGTGTTGTTACTAAGTCAGTAGTTTTGGACTATAATATGCAGATGTTACCATTGTGTTGTTTCTATTATATCTATACAAATGTGTTTTTATTGCTTCATGGCAGTTGAGATTCATGGCTTTTGAGATTTTTGTTTATGCTGCAAAACTCCCAAATAAATATACACATGTATCTGTGTTTCATTTGAAAACTCTGGGTTTTTTTTCTCTTGAATTTTTTGGTGGTTTATTTGTACTACCAGCATATTATATGGTGGCTGCAGTATTTTTTCCCTGGGCATGCAGTATACTTAATGTCTCTGGAAGAGATTTTTTTTTAATATTTTAAGAACAAAACAGAAAAGCTTTAATATTCCATTGTTGTGAAATGTGTTCAAGTTAAATTTTTGTGGAAGTTTTTGATAGAGATGTTAATAAAGCCCCTATTTTAATTTGATTTTAGGTTGTATTAAAATTTAAGGCACTCTACTAATCCTTTTTTAAGAATAGGAGGAGTGTCACATTTAGTGTTATGACTATTATGAATTATTTTATTCAAGTATATTTTAAAAAGTAGCCTTGTTGAGAATGTCTTAGTTTTTATTGCAGAAAAATGTAAACATATCATTCTCATTATTACACCTATTTTCTTAAAGTGCTCATTGTCTCTGTGCAAGCTCATTTTATAATATATGCATCTGGTAATGAAAATAATAATTAAATTCTTTCACAATGAAACAGTGATTGGGGGAGGGCGGGGGGTGGAGAAAGCTCAGGCAATAGTAGCAGCTGAATTCATACCCAGCAAAGCTATAGCTAATTGACTAGTAAGGCTGATTCTTCATCTTTAATGTATTTTAAAGCCTAAAGTTATATTTTTAAAGAGATGATTCTCACTTTTTTCCCCCTAATTGACACTTCATATTCAGAAATACCACTTCCTTTTTTTCTCCTCCTTTTATTCTTCCAGTATTTTTCTTCCTGTTTCGTGCTCCCCAGCCCTACACAAGTCTTCTCCTCGTCCTCACATGTGCTTTCTGACCTTCAGCCATTGAGGAATTGGTCTTGTACTGACTTTGAAGGGCTTGAAGAAGATGCTGCTGGGGAGGTTGGAAAGGTCTGAGAGAAGGTGCCTCTGTTGATCTAAAAAGTGCACAGGGTGATGAGCCAGGCTGTCTACCCAAACCCTAACAAAGTGTCTCAGTTCTGGGAAGGACAAGGATGTCATCAGGAGCTGAGTAGCAAAACCAAGCTGATGTGGATTAAGACACAGGTATTAGGGTGAGTGCATGCGTGCTGATGGAAATGTAGGAAATAATGTAATGTGGCTGACTAAAAGTATCTGGCTTAAATCTGACTTTTTTAGTTGTTAGTCTCTTTACTTTGCATTGTATTATTACTTATTTTATTTGTTTGAGATGATGTGCTCTTTTAATGTTTTTTGTCTGGGTTGGTTTTTTTGGGGTTTTTTTTTCTGAATCCTTGCCTTTTTTCTTTTTAAATCTGGATTGGGTGCTTTTTGATGTGTTTTTGTTTCTTTTTTTTTTTTCCTTTATTTATGCCTTATCCCTAAGCAGTGTTTACTTTGCTGTATATCCTCCACGTCTCTTTCATGGCATATTCAAAGAGATTTACTCTTCAGTCAGGTCTCGAAAATTACAGAAGCAACATCAAATGTTTTGAGAGTTTAGGACAAACTTCTGACAGTGCCGAGGCTCAGCATAGCCCTGGATGTCTGTGCTCATATTGTCTTGCAGGCACAGATTAATGCTGAAGTAGTCTCACAGCCTTGGACTGTGTAATGATTCCTCTTGTGTAACACAGGGAGGGAAAATGAGGTGGGAAGGATGTCAGCCTTGGCTGGCATGTGGGATTCAGCTTGGGGGAGCTGTAGTACCAGGGCTCATCCTTTTCAGAATGCCTTTCACTCATATCTGAGGTCTGGGGTGACCTGAATCCATATAAAATACTCTTTTTGGGAAGGCTGGTCTGATCTGTGTATGAGTGCTGCACGTTTGGTATGGTGTCAGTGTTTCCTACTTGAGATTAATCACTGTTACATCTTAATGAAATGGATGTACAACCTACTCTATTAAAAAAGGCAAATAGTGTACAAAATTAAAGATGTAGAAGGTGCACTAAAATGATGGCATGTAATAAGATTTACCTTGTGTGAACAAAAAGCAAAGTGACTTATAACACTTGTTATAAGTGTTCTGTTTCAGCCACCTCCTGCAGTAATTCATTCTGCAACCCTTGGCATTTGGTACTTCTGCAGGACCGATCTTTTTAATGTTTTCAATCAGTGGTCTGAAAATCTGTTATTTCAGAATGTCTTCTTTCTTGATGAGAAGTCAATCTGGATCCTTTAACCTCTTCATTACAAATGTCTGAGGTCACTATCACCTTTTTTCATGTTTTGTTGACATTTCATCCTTCTTTAAACCTTAAAGGAGAATCAATAATTCCTGTTTGCCCTCAACAGCTGTATCTATCTGTGCTTTTTTTTTTTAATTTAGTGTGGATCATTTAAAATATACTCCCCCTATTACCTTCTCCTAGCGTAAGTTTTTTCTGCAAACCCGTTGGAAAAAAAAAAAGAAAAATATGGTGATGAAAAGCCAAGTTTGGCATGGCAAAAGCCTTGAGTTTCTTCGGGGGTTTTGCAACTATGTATGCCTGTTGCAAAAGTTTTATTCTGCGTCACAAAACTTGACAGAGCCGTAACTCTGCGGTTTGGTTTCTGCAGTTCTCTTTGGCTGTTATGAGAGAAAGGAGTGGCCCAGGTGCTCAGCTGTACTAGTGGCTGCTCTGGAGGGGAGACCAGCAGATCCCAGGGCTCACCTCTTACCTGCCAGCCTCCATGGGAAGCAGCTTCACCATCTGGCATTGCTTCCGTCTCAAGGGAACAACTGCCAAGAACACTTTCTTTCTTAAATGAATCGTATTTTCAGGGTAGAAGAGGGTCTACTCAGTGTTTTTGTTTACATCCACAGAACTAGAGTTAATATGTCTTGCATCTGACTAAAGGGGTAAAATCTTTTACAGGGACATCGAGTTCAGCAAGTTGCAATCATTGCTTGTTAAACCTCTAAAATTTTTTTCAAGGAGATTGTGGTTATGTTTTGTACTGTACATTTTTTGGCAACAAACTGGGCATGGAGAGAGCAGGAACAGAGAAGGTTCTGTATCATTATGAAAAACTAGCACATCCTGTTTTCATGTGGGTTGGTAAATTTTTATGAATAATTGGTCAAATTACTTTAAGTACGCATTTCAAATCTGATGGTTTTGTTTGCTTTCTTGTTTTTCCACACCACTAATTCTCAGACTTCTAGGACAGGTCATGTTTTTGCAGGACATTTCATACAATTCATCTTTGAAATAAAACCATATTGGCAGAGGGTTTCATTACTTTAAAATAATATATTCTAGTCCAGTACCTTTGTTCTGAAGAGCATGTATCAACGAGCCTGCATTGAAATGATGCTGAAATGATGCTGTTTCTCCTTGATCTCATGGTGTACCTAAGGAATGGGAAGAGCTTCATATTTCTGAGGCTAGTTGGTTGGTGTCTCTGAGATCTACTTACTGTTCTGTCAGGCATGGTCACTGAGCTGCCTTTGAATTTGTGGACTCAAATTTCCAAGTTCTGTGTTTGTCCCATCACCCCTCTGTCGTCCCCGCTGCCCATGACTGACTACTGTTGAGGCTGGTGGGTTGATTCATGTGATTAACCTACTCTTTCTGTATTTTTAGTGTTTAAACTTTCTGCTGATAAATGGAAAAACTGTGGCTAGACGGTTACCTGATCATTATTTAAGAATTCTAGCCCTTACAATCCAGAAAAGTTTGTTAATGAGGCAAAAATAACTTGGTGCTCATACTTGTATGTAGTGACAAAGAAACATCTGCTTGAAGAACTTGCAGTGACCCAGTTTAAATGGTCTGAACAGCACTGAAACCAGTTCTACAGTATCAGGACTTTTTTTTTTCTTTCTCATTTTGAAAGAATCAAAGATAAATGTCTTGCACGTTAAGGAGATGAGCTGTAATAAAGCATATATGGATGATATGTCAGCAGTCCAAGACCATTAGTATGCATGCCCTGATGGAGTTGTGGTGGCAGCTAGCAGTCACTCTCAACTCAGAGCTAAATGTTACTCAGGGAGCATGGAGAGACTTCCTCCGTGAGCTGGGCCTGTTTTGGAAGAAACTCACCCCAGTTCAAGACATTTCTTGCCTGGATTGGTATAAAACCTTTTGGTTTGGAGAGCCAGTATCCAGCTTGTCCAGGGAGCTGCATTGGTGGCAGAGGTTCTGGACTGCAGATGATGGTGTGTGTAGAGGTGTGGATAACTGGGGTAGGGTGTGTACAAGGTGTGTTGAAACAGAAACGTGTGGGCAACACACAGTTGTGTTGGCACAGGGCTGGTGGTGCAGAATTCATGTTTATTAATAGGAACATCAAGTTACATGAGCACCATCACTATACCTGGTAATTTCCGCCCTGTTTTCTGATAGAGCAGAGGCTGCAGGCCCTTCTGAAACATTGCAGTGGGAAATCAGGTGTGAGGGTAATTCCCCGAGCCCTTGCCTGCTTCCTTCTATATCTAATTAGCCATTGGGGAGGACACCAAGGAGTGGGCAGCTGGCCAGATGAATTGTTGGAGTGGATTGGATGAATTTATGTGGCTTGAGCTTACCTTGAAAGATGTACATTAGATGTTGATGGTTGATATGTTAAAAGACCAGGTTCTTCCTGTGTTCTTAAGTAGAAGGTTTTTGAAAGATCTTAGTAGTTTCTTTTCCATGATTACCTATTTATTCCCTTTGCTTAGGGCAGGAGTAATCTTTACTGCTTCTGTGCATTATTACACGCTTCTTGCAAGTGTTCAGGCTTTTACTTTATTGTGCTTTGGAGACTCTTTCACAGAGAAATGAACCTTGATGTCAGGTGGTAGTGAGCATGAATATTCCACAGCCAAAATGTTCCTGCTGTGGACTTCATACATAAGAGAATTAAGGGAAGGAAATTTTCCCTGAGGTTCTTCCCATATACATTTCTTTCCTCTTCTTTAGATGCCAATTGTCAGTGTGACAGATGAGAGGAGAAGGCTGCCTCATGAGCACGGGAGATCCTTTGGGTGATGTGGGGATAGATGACATAGAGCCATCTGTGTAGGTGAACTCTATGTACAGTTGTTTTGTTGGTCATCTTATGCTTTGGGAGAGTACTATAATGTTTATTTTGCTCTTGTGAGCAAATACACTGGGTCTTTTTCAGTGGACAGTACTTTGTTGTTGATACTTTGTTTGATGTTTGTTAGTACCAACACATAAACGTAGCAAGGAGGAAAGGTTTAGAGTTTTGTCAGTTCTCTCCCTCTTATGGTGGATCCATTAACCACGGAAAGTTAAGACAACCTCTAGGAGGACATCTGATATTTATCTATACAACTATTTTATAAATTATGTAAGTTATAGTTAGAGTAGTAAAGTTCCATCTTAATCTTTTTCAAATTAGTACTCAGTTTGCCTTCTCCCAGTGCTGCATTTCTGCTTATCCGTGGTTTCTCAACAGAGGTTCACTTTTTCATCAGGAAAATTGAAGCAATGGAATAATGCTGGTTTTTATGATTATATACATTATGTACATTTCTAATAACTCAAACCATTTTTGTGATATTCATGAACATTTGGAAAGCTGACAAATTAATTTTAAGTTGCTTTTTGTTTTTGTTTGAGGTAAAGAGTTGTTCTCCCAGTATTTTAATTTGGCAAATCTGTGTTTTTATGTAGATCCATGCCTCTTGAAGAATGCGTTTTATGTCTGTGTTTGGCACAGACATACTGTTAGTCATCCGTAAATGAAAATAATTGAAAAGTGACAGGGGTTTTGTAAATGTTTTGAAATCTTCGGGTGCATTTTAAAAAGTTGTGAAAGCTTCATATTTCTGATTCTTTAAATCAGCCAGCCTGGGGGTAGTGGTGGTAACAATTGTACTGTTGGCAAAATACTAAGACAAACTTGAATGGACCATGGCACACCTTGAGAAACTGGACTTATATTTTGTGGTATGCATTAAATAGAAACCTAATGTGTCTTCTGAAGAAGCAGAACAGTTTTAATGTGCTCTGTTTTCCTAAGCCAGTAGTTTGGCAAGACCTGCTGTAGTTAGAAAAATTGCTGAGAGTATGGAGCTGTTGTATATTTGTTTTATAGAGGCAGTGTGTTTGGGCTGAGAGGTTATGCTTGCTACAAGACAGATCAGAGGCTTTGTTTCTAAAAGAATCCATGCAGTGCTTCTGAGAAAGGGAGGAGAACCGTTCAGGATAATTGCCTAGGAACTTTCTTTCCATTTCTTGTTGTTGTTTCTATTGTTATATATTTTAAAACTATTGCTTTTTTAAGTAAATGAAGAAGTGGTCCGTCCTTAAACTTGTGGCTTGCCTAGGAACAGGATAAATCTCACTTTCCTCTGCTTAAGTTTCTTTTAAGTGTTTCTGTTTAGTTTAGTTTCTGTTAACTTTAATGTGAGATTTGATACCACTTTTGTGTTCTATGCTAAGAAGTAGCCAAGAGGTCTGAAACGTAAAAAGGTATTAGAGATTCATAACCATTTGGATTTCTAAGGCTAAAAAATAGGAGAGCCTAATACGTTGCAAATTCAGATCTGTGCAGTAAAATGGGAATCTCTAGCTTGAGTGTAATACAATGCAACTGTAATTCTAAATTGAGACTGTTGTGAAGTGAAATAACAAAATAGCAAGAGAACACTTGTGGTGGGTGGCTTTCTGACACCCTTGCTAGCCAGAGAGCCAGGGAGTCTGAGCCACAGCATGACCTAGGAATTAGTGAAGCCTGTTTTGGAGAAGGAAGCGCTGTTGGCAGCTGAGTACGCAAATACACTTAACCAGGAATTGCTGCTGACTGCTGTTGGCTTCAGATGGAACCAGTATTACAATTTGATCATTGCTGGAACCCTACAGGTGTAATTCACTCTTCTGTTGGGCTTATCTGGTTGTCAGCTTCTTACTCTCTTCTCAGTGGCCTGGGGTACCAGGATGAAGTGTGGATGCACACACGTGGAAGTACAGCGTATGCAAAACGTGCCTGCCTGCCAGACACTTCTTCCCTCTTTTCAATTTTCATGGCTAGCTGTGTTTTCTGTAATCAGTATGCTGCTTCTTTGTACTGAGATTTGCTCAGACAAAACAAAGAGTATTTAAACAAGAGTATTTGAAGGTTAACTTTGGCAATGTAGTGTTTCAGTGATGATGCAGAGACTGATATATATGTTAAAAAAAAAAAATACAAAAACCCCCAAAACGTACTGTTGTCTTCATTACCTAGGCTTGTGATGTTACTTTATCAGTCAGGTGCTGATAAAATACGAATAATATTTAATACAGCACAGTCAGAAGTGTAAATAAAATAAGTGCTTCCTTATATTACTCCCTTCAATCCCACATCCCTAATTATAAGAAGGAGGAAGTGATATAGAAGCTTAAGGAGGTTAGTTGGGGTGATGAAAGAAAATGACTGAGGAATAGGGAATTGTGTTTAACTTTATAAAACATAATATAAACAAAGTTCTGGATTTATTTTTTAATATTGTGAATTACTGTTGAATGTAGGTAGCTCCCCACCCTTACCCCCCTTTTAAGTGCAAATTTAGAAAATGTTGTGTCTGGCAGAACAGGGGAAGGAGCTCAAGGACCTGACTGTGTACTGGATGCCTTCAAAGGCTAAGAGTGGGAGGTGTAGCTTAGACGTTGAGATTGCAGGAGTTGAAACTGATTTTATATCCTGTTTATACCTTCCAGATATGGGTGGGTGCAGAGATGGAGACGAAATTAGAGCCTATGGTATTAAAGGTGGCCAAGTAGAATTCTTAACAGGCAACTGATTAAGGTGCCTTTAAAGGGTGGTTTTTTTCAGTATTTGAAGATGATTCCAGACATCACTTTGCTCTGAAATCCACTTTAAAAAAAATTCTGTGCTCTGCAGACAGCCAAAAAGCTGTGCTTGTGAATGTTAAAAATGACCTTGAGCAGAAGAACTCAAAGGTTGTTGGTGGCTTTGTACTGAATGAAATAAACTGGCACAGCAATGAGAAAAACCTGCATTAAAGTTAAGGGTCCTGATTCAGCAAAATACCGTCTTAAACAGTGATACAGTCCTTATTCTTCTGCAAATGTTCATGTAATTCACAATCAGGACACAAGTTAAATACTAGAATAAAATGTATTTGTGAGTGTACATAGTATGAAGTGTTGATAATGTCCCTAAGTTAGTATCTGAGATGACTGAAGCAGGAAATGAACCCCTCAAAAGTGATTGGTGCTAATATGTGTGGGTCATCAGCCTTGTTGTTTTGAGATCCACTTTATTGAAAAGGTGTGCCAGTTAGTTTGGGAGTTAGTTTTGGACAAAACATCTGCAGGTGATTGCTGGGGTGAGAATTTAAGAGTCGGTGAGAGACTTAAATTAAACACTGGGCTTTACTAGCAAGTTGTGGAAGATGCCTGGGTGTTCTCAGCAGAATAAGGTTATTTCATTTGTACCACAGGATCATAGAATGGCCTGGGCTGGAAGGGACCCCAAAGATCATCTCATTCCGACCCCTTGCCATGAGCCAGAGACACCTTCCACTAGACCAGGTTGCTCAGAGCCCCATCCAAGCTGGCCTTGAACAATCTAGGGATGTGGTATCCAGAACTTGCCAGGGAAATCTGTTCCAGTGCCTCACCATCCTCAACAGTAAAGAATTTCTTCCTAATATTCTGTCTAAATGTATTTTCTGTCAGTTTGAAGCCATTCCCACTTGTCCTGTCACTCCAGGTGCAGTAAATAGTCTCTCTCCATCTTTCCTGTGGGCTCCCTTCAAGTATTGGAAAGCTGCAATTAGGTCACCCTAAAGCCTCTGTTTGAGGTGGAACAATTCCAATTCTCTCAGCCTTTCCTCACAGCAGAGCTGTTCCATCCCTCTGATCACCTTGGTGGCCTCTTCTGGACTGGCTGCAACAGCTCCATGTCCTTCCTCTGGCACCCCAGGACTGGATGCAGCTCTATGTGTGCCTGAGAGTGTTCGAAAGCTTCTTGAGCTCTGTCAGGTTTGGTGCTGTGACCACTGCTCTGGGGAGCCTGTTCCAGTGCCCAACCACCCTCTGGGTGAAAAACCTTTTCCTAACATCCAACCTAAGCCTCCCCTGACACAGTCACAATTTCATGCCATTCCCTCTGGTTCTGTCACTGGTCCCCAGAGGGAAGAGATCAGTATCTGCCTCTCCACTTCCCTTGTCAGGATGTTGAAGACCAAAATGAACCTCAGCCTCTTCTTCTCCAGGCTGAACAGACCAAGTGCCCTCAGCCAGTCCCCATATGGCTTCCCCTCCAGATCCATTACCATCCTTGTGGCCCTCCTGTAGAAGCTCTCCATATGGAGAATATGGAAAGAATCACAGTATTTGATCGCTTTAATATACATTATTTAGTACTACCTTACCTGTTACGGTAAGGTAGTAATTACAGTATTAATTTATTTTTTACTAGTATAGGTCAGTTACTGCATACTAGTATAAGAAGGCCAGCTGTATTGACCATACTTAAAATGAATACACTTCTGATAAAGCTTCTTACAAAGTAGATAGACAAAATGTTTTATAGTAGTATTAATTTTCATTTTTCTGGTACGCCAAGGGCTTCTTTGGGTGTTGCTGGGAAGTTAGGCCAGAAATGTTGAGAGATGTGGCCAGTCACAAAATGATTTTTCAACTGCTTCTGCAAATGCCAATGGGAGGTATGGTTACAAGAAAATGGTTTTGTCAGTAGCATCCTTAGCAGATATTTTTGATTTAATAATGGTGTCCAAGTGGAAAGAGAATACATTATATTAACTTCTGCCATCTTTATCCCTTCTTTTTTTTTTTTTTTCTGCCACACTGAGGTACACTGTGTACAAAATAAGTCTTGGGTTTAAAGAATATGAATGTGTGTTCAGAATCAACAGTTAGAAAATGGCAGAATTGAGATTGAGTGGTCTGTAAAATGCTCGTCCTGTCTTGTATAGACAGAGCCTGTGTGTACTCCTGTGAGTATCCCTGTGGTAGGAGCAGGCAGGGAACAGCCTTACACTCTGCAGCTTGCCATGCATGAGAAATTGTAGCCACAAAGACCACTTTCATCAGAAGGGCAGAAATGAGTGACTGTCCAGCTCCACAGCTGTGACACTGTCACCATGGCTGTGGTTTGGGTGGGTGCGTGTGCTGGGAGCTGCTGTAGGCTTGGAGTGTAACTGCACTCACTGCTTCTGTGTGAACCTCCTAGGCATGGCCTCATTTGGAAAGTTTTTACTGAACTGTTGTGGCCCTGGAATAAGAAAGCTGCAAATTTGTATTTTTGGCTTTTGGCTTTTAGTTTTGGCAGGGCCACACAACATGTCCCATACTTGGCAGCAACGACTGTGTGGCTTGAAAGCTTTTGTTGCGTCTTTGAGTCACCCTGCTCATCTGGAACATTGCAATAGGAGTTCTTTGGTTTTGTTTTGGGGGTTTTCACAACACTTGGTGTTTGGAAAAACCATAATATATTTTTGTCCTGTTACATGTTGGAGAAACTTAAATAATCACGGATGTTGAATGGCCATACCATGAAAATTCATTTTAGTGTTTTCTGCTAGGCTAACATGTAACATGAGAGCTGCTTTTGGTCTCTTCTAATCCTTCTTCCTGGTAATTGGGGTGAAATGGGAAGTTTTCTAGGAAGCAAAGCATAGAATGCACAACTGCAATAATTGTGTAATACACTAAGTGGCTAAACTTTATTTTCTTTTTTTTTTTAAAAAAAACCTCAGAGTTGTCTGCCTGTATGGCATCCTGTGACTGAAAGGCTACAAGAAGAACACCTTTGTGCAGGAAGATCAGTGAATGCCCATATGTGCATCTGGTCAATCTCCATTTGCCAGGGTTTGTGATGTGTTGGAGAAGGCACATGAGGTGTGTGTCACCCCCAGCCTCTGGATTCCCTGGGGCTGCAGAGCAGAGATGTGGGGCCCTCTGTGGCAGAGCAGTCCCTGAGAGTGCTCTGAGTAATCACAGGGGTTCTTCTGACAGCCACGTGCTGTGGGAACACCGTGGCCTTCTGTCCAGGTGTGACAAATGCCATGGGAACCTTAGGCTTGTGGAAAAAACATCTGTATGGTGCAAGTTCCTCCTCTGCTAGTGCAGGAGGCACTGTCACTGATGGTACTGAAAACTAATGCTTAAAATTGTTAAAGCCTGCTAACAAGGAGGGTGTTTTGTGGGAAGAGCTGTGGTTTTTGGGAATGAGGGAGTGAACCTATTTTAGGGGTAGGTGAAGGGCAGTGTTATAGCAGTTGTGACATAACTGCCAAAGCTGTGTCCTTCTTCAGTAAACTTACATGGATTTTGTTACCATGTAACAGACTACACTGCCTAGAAAATGACTGTACAAAACCAGACTGAACGAAGCCTTCTGTGCTCCAGCAGAGAAGAATCACAACACCCTCTGCTGGTATGAGTGACTCCTGCCTTTTCTCCTCAAGGACTTGCCTGGTGGATATCCTAGAAACAGTAACAGATAGTTCTGAAGTGTGATGCTGGCTCCTTTTGATTGAGCTGAGATTATTTTAACCCATTTGTATTTATTTTTTTCCCCTTGTAGAAATGGACAGTTTAATCTGAGCATTAACATACTGACCTCAAACACATGGGGGGAATGTGGTGATGCCTTTCTCTCCACATGCAGATGTGGGGATCCATGTTGCTTTCTAACTAAGCATTCTCCTCCTTGGCAGCATTTTACTGGAGGTGGAGTTGGGGATTCTGTGTGCAAATACACTTGTGAAGGAAGCCCCCATCCCTTCAGTGTGCTCATAGCTGTCTTTGAATAAAACTGCTAAATGCATTGGGTACACAGAGTATCCATGTGTTCCTAGGGCCTTTCCTAGAGGTTATCTCTGCCTCTGTGTCACTCGTGGGATGATGAGCAGTCGCAGGTGGGCCGGGCAGTTGGTTTATTTATTTTTGTTTCCCCTGTGTGTACAGTCATGCTCTCCAACTCTTGCTAGGCCTGTCGCATGTTAATACCCTCTGCTCTGCTTCCTGCTTGGCTCGGCATGACTAAGAAGGAAATCACAGCTTAGGATGAGAAGTGGTCACTTTTTAATTTCTTCTCATAAAACACGTCTGATGCCTGCCACAGCAGCCCTCTGTGTATTCCTGACCCTACTCCTCCTTACCTGCCTGGCTTTAGCATGCACGACATGCCGTGCTGGGTGCTACTGCTTCCACCTGGAAAAAACATCTTGTTCTCGGGATATTTGTGGAGGGAGCGGAGGCACCTCTGTGCACCCGGCGAGCTGGGTCTGTCCCCGCAGAGTGCAGGGAAAATGGCATTTCCAGCGGCGGGGGAGGCGAGGGATGGGCCGGGGGAGCCGCCCGGGTGCTCGGCGGGAGGAAGAGCCCCGCTCCGAGGAAATGGTGCCTTACATAATTCGCTTATGAAAGAATTGCTGCAGGTTGAGCCTCCCTCGGTGCGTTCGAGAGCTTCTCTCCAGCACGGCCGCGACGCTGCCGCCTGCGAGGGAAGGGTTAAGAGGAGACAACATCCTGTCAAAGACCTTGTTTTTAATTTTGCCTCTCACACTGGCACAGATCCGGCTAAGAGCAGCCCAGATTAGTTCGGGAAAACCTTTGAAGAGATTTAAGATGTCCTTCAGCCAGTTTGAAGGTTTTTGTCTTGCAAATCCAGTACAAGGGCGCCTGCAGGCATCTCGACCCTTGCTGTGCTGCTGATGCAGCTCAAGGTCACGCTAACCCGCCCTGTGACATTCAACAACACACACACAAAAATTATGCGGTGAAACTGCTTCAGCATTCAGCCAACCAACAACTTCCTCAGTTCCTCACTAAAGGAAGAAGTATATTTTTTTCTTTTTGTCCTTTTTTTTTTCTTTTTTTTTTTTTTTTTGGCTTCGTAGATTTTTGCTGCAGGAAATAATCCAGGATTTCTGGTGTGTGTGATGACAAGGTCATTTCTTAATTAGAACACATGTAAAGAACAAAGCTAAATGGCTTCAAAACAGCTTTGTAGTTGATGGAGAGGATTTAAATTATTTAAAGAGATAGTCACCCAAGTATGATGGAAACTGAATTCTAAACACATTAACTCTTTCAGTACTCTACAGTTTCCGTATGCTTCTCAAAAGGAAATGTCAAACTTGATGAGCATTATTGCAACTGCTGTTAAATGAGCATTTTTTACATTATTTATAGTTAGTGTTTTATTATCCTGTCTCTTATCAGAGTTATGACAGCAAGATTTTCTTATTAAACAGTGGATTACTCCCTGGCTAGAGATAAGAGATAGCTATAGGAAACTGCTTGTTGGAGATCAGTGGCTTAATTTCTGCTCAGTGTTATATTTTGATGAATGTATTAGCATTAATATATGTATGCATGTGTACATGTATGAAATATAGTGCAAGTATACAGGTATTATTCAGAGCTGCCTCTTGGAGGAATCTGTACTCCTGTCCTCAGTGCTCAGCGTGGTTGCAAGGCATAAGAACATATTAAAGATGGATTTGGGATTAGGGAATGAGAAATGAAAGGAGAGAATTGACAAGAAATGGCAATTTCACTTAGTTTGCAATGGCTGTGAGCTGGCTAGGAAGAGGAGATGCATTTGAATTTTGTTCTACAAATTTGTTTTTCACTTTGAGTCAAAGCACCTAAACACAAAGGTGTTGGTACCAGTGTCTCAACCATGGTTTGATGTGGCTGTATGTTAATTATTCATACTTCTAATCCTGGCCTCCTATTTTTCTTTTCCTTACTCTGTTTTCTAAGCTTCTTATTCTGTAAATGCCAGGGGCTGGTAAGGTGACCACCCTTCTGTGGTTGTGTTGGGCATGCAGAGCCCCAGGTATCCACGGGTAGCACTGTCCTGTAAAAAGGATTGACCTGATGCACCAGAGGAGAAGCTGGATTTACTGTGGTCTGTAGGACCTGACTTTTGGTGCCAGCACACAGTAACTTACCAGCTTGTCTGCTTAATAAAACAGTGAGGGTGAAAAAACACTCGTGAGTAGTTCACTAAGGGAGAAAAGAAAAAAAAAATGGAGTAGAAACTTTGCTTGCAAAGTTTGGGCCCTGTATATGCTCAGAGATGCCACTGCATGATTTGTCTGAGAACTGAAATGTGGAGAAATTAGTCTTCCCTTGTCATCAGAAGTCTAGCACTTAACACAGATTTAAGTGTTTCAGGAGTAACAGACATAAAATTTACTGGGGGATTTATTTTTTCTGGTTGTTTTTATTATTGTTTTGGGTTTTTTTGGGGGGGTGGGTTAAACCTTGTTCAGCTGGAACTTGCAGTGCAGGGAATGTCAGATGGAGTGTGCTTACTAGAAGGAGATTGTGCTGGCTCTGAGGACCTCCTGAGAAAGAAGGAACCTGCATTTGCCAGGATAAAGAGGCAAGATAGGGTGCTGCAACTTCTTTCTTCTTTGGGTTGCTTTTTTTTCCCCTTTCCCTGCACCATCTGGCTCAGGCAAGGCTTGTGAGAAGAAAATGACAGAGGGAAACAGGCTCCACACAAGGAAGGCACGGATAAGACAAAACTGATGTGCTCTGTGAAATCTGTATATTCCTGCCCTTGCCTGGGGTGTGCTGTGCCCTTAGTATTATGGGAGACCTAAGCTCACCTGCTAGTAATTTCTAATTTACTGTCCTAATTCATCGATTTGTTATCACTAATTGTACTTCATTTACTTCTGTGTAGTTTCCAGTACCTAAAGGGTTGAAAGGTTGCTGTAATTGGCACCCGCAGCTGCTCTTTCTTTTGACAGGGGATAATTTTGCAGCCTATGCTTTGTGTGACAGCTGCCTAATTGGGCATTCTCCCCTTGTAGCAAGCCTGCCTCCTCCAGCCTCCCTGCTGACAAATGGTGGTGGATTATAGATGAGGACACGCTGACCCGTTCGACCTTGCTGAGGCAGCGGGGAGGGGCCTCCTGCTACTTGAGGGAAGCTTTGGGTCATTTAAAGGACAAGGTCATGAGCCAGGTGGGGAAATGACATGATATCACATGACAATAGCCCGATGACACGGTCAGTATGTCAAGGACAAACTCATCAGTATTGATTACTGCTGCTTTTTTGCTGGTGTCTCTGCAAAGCCACTGATATTTCAAAAATATTTTTGCTAATTTGTCCTAGGTAAAGTGCCGGGCATTATTTTGGAGAGCATTTGTGCGGTGTTTTCTTCTCAATTCAGATCATGTGCAAAAGCACTGTTGTTAAAACCCTGCTGATGATAATTTGTAGGGTACATCTTGGTGTTTTTGGTGAAATGTGCATCTGGTTGTACTGGAAGGAAAATACCAGGAAGGATGCATGACAAGGCAGAACTTAAGGGAGAAAAAAATTCTCTGCTTTGAAATTTCAGCGTTTCACTTTCTACTCCTTGAAAGGCACATATATGAACCTCGTGTATCCACATATGTACAGCTGACTGGAAAGTGGGAAAAGTCTTTATTTAAAGAGAGCCAAAGAGAAAAGTTAAATATAAATTGGATGTTTAAAGAAAAAGTCTTATTTATATCAGCTCAAGGGCGATACAGTTAAGATAATGCCCTACCTATTTTAAGAACTAAAACAGTATCCAAGTATGCCAGGCAATAAAAACCTGCTAAGTGGGTTTTCGAAATTGTTGTGAATACAAGTGACAATGTTTTGAGAGCATCTTCATGTTGCATTTCTATGCTAATAAACTTCAAGGTAAATGAACAGCTTGTTTGACATTTGCTATGTTAGACAATAATAAAATGCTTTCTTCTGGAGTAATTAGACTTGATGGATTGATTATGTTAAGAGGTAAAGATAAATATAATCAGAAAGAGAACTCTCTCGAAGGGAACTAGTACCTGTTAGTGAACTTTGCTGCTGTGGTTCTGGTTTAGCCAGTGTCTGGTAGCGTGTGTCACACACGTGTGTGCACTCACCTGCACACACACACACACACACACACGGACACATGCGCACACACAGTGTGGTGTGCACGGAGTTTCTGAGAAGCTGAGAGAGGAGCGTTCACCTCTGAGCCCGGCTCCCTTCTCCAAGAGATCTGATTTGTTGTGGGAAACTGTTGTGTCTGAACCTTGTCAGTTCACCAGGATGTAATTTTACTCCCCTGAGGTAAAAAGCCGTCAGTGGTAAAGTGTGATAAATTAGTTCGCTCAAGTAGATGCGCGTGCGTGTGTGTGTGTTTAATTCTGACCTTGCTGTGCATGTGTTGAGCTGCTCTCGGTGCCCGAATCAAGCCCAGTGGAGGTTTAATCCTGTGCCCTTGTACACGTATACTTGATTAGTAGTTGTGGTTATCTCAGCAGAAGACATTCTGCCCTCCTCCTTGTATTGGTCGGGACCCAGGCATTGGGGAGTCAAGTCGAAGGAGAAAGAAAAGAGATTTTGCATTAGTATTCTATGAAAGCCTTACTGTCTGCAGAACAAATTGATTGCTACAGTGTACCTGTGCTTGGCACCACTGCTGTGAAAGAAAGGTATGGTTGTAATCTGTTTTATTGTATTACATATTGTGGCACTCCAGGAATGTTTAACATTCGGCTCTTCTATGGCACATGCTAGAAGTCTAAGGAAAGAAAAATACGTGAATGAATGAAAAGTGTGCGGGGCTGTCGTATCGGCAGCTTTGTTTACTACAGCGAACTAAGTAGCCCCTGCTAATGAGACAAATTTATGTGCCAATGGCAACGTAAGGAGATGATTAACTGAATTCTCTATATTCTCTTCAGTTACTCATATCAGTGTCAGTTGTTGCTACGTACCTGTACAGATAAAATTCTAATTAACGTTTTAAGAGGGTTTGGGTTTAGCTTTTGCAAGATGAATAATGTAAAATATATTTGAACATGGATGTGTTTGCCTCTTTAAATGAAAATGTGTTGTTTTTTCCTAGTTATTAATCTGCTGTGATGGTCCTGCATATGTGTGTGTGTGAGGGGAGGTATGTGAGGGGGTTAGAGGAGGTACAAAAACCTGCAAATCTTAGATGTGCTGCTATGATAAACAGCACAAGAACAAAGCTGAGGAAAAGTCTTACAGGATTTGAGTCTTCATATCTCACACACCCACACGCACCACCCCTTCCATTAGTAATGTGTGAATATGCACCCCTATTTTAATGGGAAATCTAGGGCTCTTCGTTTCCTTAACCCAGTTGTAGACTTGATATAGTTGATTCTCTGGTTTTCCAGATGCTCAGCTGATGTCAGTTGTGTGGGAAGTATGAAGCACTCCATTAATAAAATTCAGGCTGTTTCACAGAGGGCTGTGCTTAGTGCTTCGTTCTTGGCATCACTGAAATTGTGTTGCTGATTATTTGAATGTTTGCTTGTGGTCACTCCAAAACATCTGAAGTATCTGCTCTTATCATGCAGACATTACTGACTAATTAAGTTTGGGACAGGTGGCAGACTCCTCCTGGGCATTTAAATCTGCGTGTAAACCTAATCTAATAACTTGATGAAAAAATGAAAATCTGTCTTTCCTGGTGTGTTATCACCACACACAAGCCACAGAGGTATTTGTGAAATCCTCTCTCTACTCTTTGTCCTGGCAGGTGACAAGTAAATGAGTTGCTTTAAGGAAATGAGGGACTTGGAAAACACTGTGTGCTGAGCAGCAGTCATGCACTGTAAGAGTTACTTCTGTCATACGGCCTTGCTGATTTAAGATTAACACTTTATGGATGTGGGGTATATTTATATGAGTGTACTTTTGGGCTTCTGTTTCACACCTTGCAGAGAGTGTCAATACAGCCTTATACATGCAAGTTGTTGATCTTTGAGATGCCTTGACAGCTAAGAAAATTTTTGAAAAACCCCAATTTGGGGCGCTCCGTGATGTGACTGTTTGAACGCAAATATGACGAGTTTAGTTGCAACTAATTAGTCAAAACTTATTTATTAAAACCAAATATTTTGTGAATAAGCTATCCTTCCCCCAACTTACTTTTTTTTTTACAACAAACACATGTTGTAACAAAAAAAAGTTGGTGAAAACAGTTACACAATTTACAGAGCAGATGGGAGGATCCAGGGACACCACCACATTTAAGAGAATTTCAGTAATGCTGTTGAAATGGTTAATTCTTATCTCAAATTCTGTGTTTATTTTTTGTAGATTTTAACCAGTTGGTGACTGGAGGTTGAGTTCTGAAGAAGGTGTTAGATAAATACAGGGCAATACTGCATTTCAATGCAATTAACTTTTGTTCATAAATAATTCAACCTATGACTTTAAATAAATGATCAGAGGAAAAGAAAATGACATGTGATTAAATCCAAGTCCTTGAAAACATTTTACCAGTCAAGATTGCTGTGACTGCTTTGGGACATCTTATAATTCCTCTGTTGAGAAGAGCCAGTTCTGAGAGTTGTGGGGGTTTTGTTTCATTTTGTTTTTTGTCAATTCTCAGATCATCATTAAAAGAGGACTGATGATGTGCTATTTTTCCATTTTGTCTTGATTTTCTTAGTGCCGTGGAATATAGCAGCTTGAGTAGCCTGTGCTTTTTCTAGGTTTGTGGCGTTGTTTCTTTTTGTGTTGTTGGTATGGTTTTGGTTTTTTTAATGGAAAGTAGAAGGATGTTTGCTGCATTAAAACTTTTACTGGCAACTTTCTAATGTTATCAGTCATGCTCAATCAGTAATCTTGGTGAGAATTTTGGAATACAGTTTGGCCTGGGGTAGACTGCTGTATTGTGGGTGGGGTTATTGGAGAAGACACCAAATGAGGAAGAAAACCCAAAATCAAACACAACCCCAACCAAATAAATCAGATTTTAAAAACAATTCTTGCTTATATTGGAAGTATGCAGTTGATCCCAGCATTGGTTACCTGTATTACACAGCTTTTCCTCTGGAAATACTTAATCTAAGTTTTAAGTAAGAGTTGATGCTTGAGTGTTATTATCAATTTAGGCAGATTTTAGAAGTGAATTCCAGATTAGATTTGTTTTTGAAAGGTAGCTGTGCCCTGCTTGAGATTGTGAAATGCTTGTTGCCCATCCCCACCCCTTTTCTTTCTGTTACCATGTTCTTCCATAATAAAGAAGAGAGGAAGTGGAGGTGTTGCATAACTTCAAGTAAATAGATTTTCGGCGCAGATACTGAAGGCAGCCTTAACTCAACCAGTGCTGTCACTATCAGAATCCTGCTAATGCTAAAGGCAGTTGTGTAATAAATGGCCTTGTGTACTGAACTGAGACTGCTGCAAAACCTCTGGAGGGAATTATTGTGTCTATTGTGTTGGTTAACTTTCCCAGGAAATACAGTCTGTTGCTGATAGTTTGTTGGGGTGATGGGGGAGGATTTTGTAAGGCATGATGAAATACTCTCTGGCATCTTTTTCCTGACCACTGGACAAAGCATCTGCAGCAAGAGACCCAGGTTGAACGGTTGAAATGGAGCTGTTAATTAAAACAAGGTGAATTTTACTTGAGGAGACAAGTGCGGTGAGATAAGAAGATAGAAAGCTGCACTTCAAACTTTCAGTGTGTTTTTTAAGATATTTTTGTTGTAGAATCATATAAAGAATTTGCATCTGGTTTTGATACTAGCACCATACCTTAGTGCAACAGTGGTAAGTGATCTAAAACAGATGAAAATTATTCATTGTTTTTTGTATAATATCCTGAAGCCATTTATAAAACCTTGTTAAAAGTTCCAAACACCTTTTTTTTTTTCCTTTGTTCGGATCTTTGTTTCTGCAACATCAACCATAGGTGGCACTGACTATTAGCAATTACAAGGTTTGGGATGCCTCCCCTCCTCCCAGACTTAGATGTTTAAGCCACTGCTTGATCCATTTTCTCTCACTCTGGCAAAGAGAACAGAGTGTGGCAGGTATCTGCAAGTTCTACAAATGCATAGGTATAGGAGCCAAGTTCCTGACTGAGTTTGGTCAGTTTGGAAACTTCCAGCTTCTGAAGCTAGAATTTGAGTTTGTACAAACGCATTGGGAAAAATGCTAATATTGATTACTGAGGGGGAGCAAAATCGTTTCTGTAGGCTTACTTCTAGTTACTCAGGAGACTTGCAGAGGAGGCTCAGTCAGGCTTGGAGTAATTGAGGATTCCAGAGGCTGAGCACCACTTCAGTTCAGCACATGCAAAAAAAGCTGTCTGGATTCACTTGCTGCTGCAGCATCAGTTCCTTCACTGCTGCTGGCAGAGGCTGCTGCAGTTCTGCCTTTTCACCGGTGGAACCAGGGATAAATGCACACCCTGTGTTCTGATCCATCTGTGCTGTGAGTGTATTGCAGCTGAATTAGACTGGTAAAAGCCAGGTTTTAACAGCTTTCTAAAGCAAGGAATTAAAAATGGACCTGTTTGGGCAGGAATCTGTGTGTGCAGACATACTTGGCTATGAGAAAGCCTTGCTTCAGGATAGAAAGGACTTTATTGTACTTGGTTAGGAAAGAGGCTGAAAGTGGTCAGTGGATCAGAAGAGCTGCTATGCTGTGGTCTTTGCAGCTCCAGTCCATGTAATAGTTCTTGCCCAGCTTATTAGGACAGCTTCCTCATGTTAGATCCCTGAGAAATAGGGAAAGTTGGTGGAATTATATTTTTGATCATAATGCCATAATTCATGTGTACTTCAGTACTGATACTTTAGTTCAATACCTACGCGGTGTTTTGTTGGAGAGAACATTGTTTCAGCAGGTACAGTGGAACACCCATATTACTGCATTTACTGACATATAGCTCCACTTCAGCGTGATGGGAATGCCAGTAATTTGTCTTATTTTGGAAGACATTTACTGTAGTGTGCAATTCCTACTCCTTTAGTAGTAAGCACCGTTGTTTCAAGTTTAAGGTATCCAACTGTTGTTTGGTTTCACTAGTAGGGGAAAACTCCCCAAAAACCAAAACACCCACAAACTGTAGAGAGAATATCTTGTAATTTAGCTGAAATTCAGAAAATATTTCTTTATTTGCTATGGATATGGAGTTAATGTGTTACTGAGCAAGCTGCTTAATGTTCTCCTGTCCTCGCTGTTCCTCTTGCATAGAGTAGCAATATCCCAAAGCACTGTTGTGATATGTTCATGGATGTTCCTAAAGTGTTCTGTTTTGTTCTAAGATGGAATCTCTTTTCTTGCAATTTGGACAGTACCCAGTAGCCTCCAACATGGTTTAGATCCACGCAGTGCATGTAATGAGAGGTGCTAGTGAACAGCAGAGGAGTGAAATTACTATGATCAGTCTGTAAATAGCAGCAGCCATCTAACATCAGGTATTTAGATGTCAGATTGAAACAGGTCTTTGGTAACTGAAATGCTTCTTACTTGTTAGTTTGCTTGTGAGTGGGGTTTTTTAATGATCTCTGTTTATGTATCAGCAATACGTAATTTAATTCTGTAGTTCACGCAAATCCAAAATAGTTCGGGATTTTATTTCCAGATTCACGCAGTGAATGGATAAGTCTATGAAAGTCCTTTCTGTACCTAGGATGTTGCTTATACGCTGCTGCTTGATGGTGGAGAACATCAAGATTATTTTTTATTGGTATTATTATTAAGTTTTTAAATTATGGTTGTATATTTCATCAAAAAAGCCCCTGATGCTTGGTCAACTTCAAACATTTTCTTCTTCTCAGCTTTTCTACCTGTGACTGTCATTTTACCAGAGAAAATAATTTCATGGAAGGGTAGTTCAGATGCATGTTTTGTGTAATTTGCTAGTGTGGACACTTGCACATAGTTACAGCTGACAGAGTACAATGAGTGGTGGAAGAAGTATCTTACCAACAGTTCCCTGCTCCTACAAGAATTTCTTCTGTTCTCCCAGGATTTATGAGGTCGTGATGTCAAAGATTTTTGTAGCATTCAGCTAGTCATGATGGAGTGCAAGCCAGTTTGAAATTAAAAATGGCTGGATGAGCTTTACTATGCAAAAATTAAGCTCATAATCAAATTTGCCAATTATACAAAAATAAATGTTAAGCAAAAGGGAGGTTTTAGTACTTGAAATGGCAAAGATTGTGCATACGTATCCCTATCAAGTAGTCTGGGTTTTCTGGATATGCATTAGAAAGACTTCATAAATACTATTAGCTTTCTTGTGATTATTATTTGTGAGGAACCTGGATCATGCTTGCTCTTGAAAAATATGCACTTGGTTTAAGTAAAGTAACTGAAGTGAAATACAAGAATTAGTGGAAAAAACAAGAAAGATGTTTTCAGATATATTAGCAAAAAGGAGCTTATTTTTACTCCGTATTCTTGAATCATTCTCGTCTTACCAAGCAGCTGGAAAAAATAAGTTGCATTAAGTGCATGCTTTTATATCTTCCATGTGGGTGTGAATTGCAAGAATGGTTTAAAGTCTGTTAATTTTTTTGTTTGGAATCTTACCCTCCATGCTCCCATATCAGTGGAGCTTTTGGTCTTGAGTGGTGATGAATATGCAGTAATTTACTGGGTTTTCTCCTTCTTTCCCTCCCACCTGTTTTTCAGCAAAAGATTAGAGTCAAGATGTTTTAGAGCTTCTAATCCTTCCTCTTGTTCCTTTGGTCAAAATCACAGTCAAAATAGTGTAACCCCCTGAAAATTTTGGACTTTCCATCCATATGCATTGTGACAAAAATTACTGCAGTTCAGGGCAAATGCTTCCTACGACATGGTAGAGAAATACAGCTGGTGTTTTAGGGACCATGCTACCTAGCATTTCACCTCTGGCTTTACATTTTAGTAAGGCAAATTGATTAAAATGTTTTACAGTGTGCAGTATCCTACATTATCCAGTTTCTGCTCATCATTTTTTACATTTTTTCCATGCTGATCAGGCAGCTTGAACAGTCTTAGTCTTTCCTGGGGTTGATGCTTTCTTCCTCTTTATACCTACTTTTTCCCTACATTTTTCCTTTCTGCTTTGTTATCTCTGCATCTCATCTCAGTTTGTAAGCACTTTAGGGTCGTAGTCTGAATTCACAGGAATATAAAACGTTTTACAGTAGTAATTATGCCAAATGTCAAGCACAGACAGACTTGCTCTCATAAACCTGGCAGCATATAAAGAAGGCAAGTGGAATTTGCATCCTGGTAGGTTATTCTTGGTCAGCCAAACTGCTCACCTTCCTAAGTGCTACAAGCAAGCTCTGGTTTACGTGATTTAATAGAGAGGTACCAAGGCGACTTTGGAAGCAAGGGTTATGTTTTATTTGCAGTAAAACAAAATTCAGATGTAGACCAGTAAATCAAGCCACTCTGGTTTGAGGTGGAGAAGTTATGTTCAAAAAAATGGGACGTTGCAGTATTAAGTCTGCTGTTTGGGCTTGGAAGGTTATTTTATTAAGGCAGCTGGGATGCAGAAAGCTTCCTTTGTTTCTCTGGAGGAGGTCTGGGCTTATCCTTAGCCAGTCCCTGGGACAGGTGCTCCCTCAGCCTTCACCTTGCTCCTCAAAAGTTTCCTCATCCATGTCATTGTTGTCGTGATTAAAAGTAAGTAAATATTTCTGATCTCTCTGAAAAGAAGTATCTCCTTTCCTAGGAGCAGTATTTTTTCACTCTCAGGTCTTTCTTGCCTCTGTGCCCTCTCAAGTGAAAGCAGATTGCGTCAGGGTAGGGATATTGTCATTGTACCAGCTGGAGAAGTGAAAGAGATTTCACTAGAGTTTTAAAAGTAGCAGCTGAAGAGAAGGGGTGCCCTTTGATGCTATATTTTAGCCCTTCTACATTATATTTTCGGCCTTTTGTACCCTTGTCTTCCTATCATTAGTCTTTGTGTTCTGTTGATCTTTTAGGGTATATCATTCTTTACTTCTCTTCCAATCATATGTAGTAAAAGAAAGGTATTGGGTGAAAACTGTTATGATAGCAGCATGTATTGTTGTACTGCAAAACCAATAAAAATGCATTTTTTCCTGTGTAAGAGGAAAAGAAAATACACTTATTTTGGAGGCCAGTGTTGCTCTAGGGCTTCATTTAATTGCTGTCCAGCTGAACTTGTCAGCATCTCACAGGTGAAGATGTATTTATTTTAAACTTCATATAGACTATGATGAGGAAAAGGGAACAAACAAGTCTGTGAGGAAAGGCAAGCAACATATATCATTTGGGTTTTGGCTTGTGGTCTTGCAGGAGGTATTTTGGTACAATTGGATTAATTTTTGCTCTAGTAATTTACTGCTAGAGGAGAGGAAGAAAGAGCCTCCGGAGTGTAGATGATCTTCACCTGGGAGCAGTGCAGAAGTGTAATGGAATTTCCTGTGTGAGAGGTGCCTGAGTATTGTAGTAGAAATGAGTGTTTTTGGAAACAAAAGGGTAAGGAAAAAGGACACAATAAGTGGTTAGGTTATGTGGATAGAAATGAAAGTTATTAATGTCTGTAGAATTCAGATGAGAAATTCTAAACCTTATCTAGAGCAAGACAAAGACAATTGAAAAGTTGAAGTAAAGGGTTATATGAAGAGAGTGTCTTCAGGGGAAAGATTACAATAATAGCTGTGTTTTGTATAGTGTGGAATGGTCTTTGGATGTTGTTAATGCTACACAAGTGTGGGTTGGGGTTGTGGAAGTGGGGAGCTGAGGGAGGATTGAATGAGAGTAATGATGGTAATAGCAGGAGAAAATGAATAAGATTTTAGAGAAGCAGAATGCAGTGCCATGGGTGTGTTGTGTGTTCCTGGTTTCTTTTTGGTTGTTTGTTTGATGCTTTTTTTAGTCGTGGTGGGTAAACGGATAGTGGGAGTGTTAGAATAAAGCTAATCTCCTGATGACAGCTTTTTTTCACAAAGTGGGTAGTATTAACCAGGCAAGGAGAGCTATTCCCTCTCTCCTGGCAGGTTACCTTTACCAGCTTGCTAAGCTCAGTTTCATTTGTCAAGCTCTGATACTATCACAAATCAACCATAAGTATAACCAGCTTTGAGGGAAAATTTCATATTAATCTGTTGATACCTTGTTAAGAAGTAAGACAGGCTCCCTTTTGTGAGCTGATACTGAATTAACAGAATGACTTTCCTGTTATTGTTGAAATATAATTATTTTCCACCATAAGTTTCTGCATCCTGATTAAATGTATTTATTTTTGGCAGGGAGGAGTGAAAACCAGATTGACAAAGATCTGCATTGACATTTGAAAGGTATGAGTTTCTGCCCTGAACTTGGCAAGTTTATTAACCTGTGTTTTTTCTCACCCTGGACATGGAGTGGTAACTCTATCTCATTCACACTAGCTTTGGTCCTTATCCCTCTCAGGAATTCCCAGTCAGAAGATGGTTCATTTCACATCCCTGTATAGTCCTGATCTCATTCCCCTGACATTGCTAACTAGGGTGCCAAGGTAACAATCTGCTAAGTTTCCTGATAGGCTGAAGACATGCTCACCTGCCCACCAGAACTTCTGGCTTTTTCTCAACAAATGGATTTTAAATTGTATGCTTTTAAGAGCATCAAGTCCCTTTGAGAAGATGTTTTGGGATGTGGGTTTTTTATGGGTTTTTTCCCCTCTGGTATTCCTTTGTTGACCTCTTTGGCTTGTACCTCCCTTTCTACATGATTTGCTTCAGCATTTATTTGGTATTTGGGAGTTGTCTGTAGTTCTGTAAGATTCTGCAGGTACTCACAAGTTGTAACTGCTGTTGAATGAAATCGCATTAATTTCATTTGAGTTCTTTTGGTCTCACTGGTGAAATTGAGCAACAGAATTTGAACAAAACTATCCTTCTTTAGCAAGATTATGTATAG
Organism: Dicaeum eximium; assembly: GCA_013396995.1. Taxonomy (NCBI): domain Eukaryota; kingdom Metazoa; phylum Chordata; class Aves; order Passeriformes; family Dicaeidae; genus Dicaeum; species Dicaeum eximium. Next base: position 821,700 of record VWZP01002276.1, on the reverse strand, counting down.
ACTGAAAAAGAGAAGAAACAAAACAAATGTGGTTTAGGAATAATGCAGGCAATCAGTGAAAATTACCTTAAGGTTATTGACAAGGCCTTATATTGATTTAGAAAACACTAGTATTATTGATGTTACAGTGAGCTGGGAAATGACTCTTCCAGTTACATCAGAGAAAGATGGCTTTATATAACACAAAAAATATGAGTTATGACCTGTCAGCCATGTCCAAATCTCTGTGATGGCAGGGTAAGCTGGAAATAATACATAGCTGATCAGCTGAATTGATAGAGTTCTGGTTATAGATAATAACTATCAGATAATGACTTTATACTACGTCATACATGGCTTGAGCTACTTTGGTGCAGTTTCACCTGGTTTTTCGCAAGATTCTTGACTTCTAGGTCTTTTGTTATGACAATTTCCCCCACTCTCACCACATTCTTTCAGTAGTCATTAAATGAATACATTAAAACTGTAATGCTGAGTGATTTCCCCTAAGGCTGAGACAGGATTTTCAGGGAGAAGTTCACCACCTACCTCCCACTGCCTTTCATTTTTACCAGTTTTATTCGATGATGAATTGGTTTTAAACTTCCAGCATGTGGGAAAACAAATCACCTGCAATGGTTGCTGTGTGTTGAATAACTTGAGGAATGGGAACACTGGAATAACTGATGTTGCACATCTTCAAAATCCTATGCTGTGTCCTGAATGATAGAAGAACACTAAAATATTAAACTAGTTTGCTTCTAGTAGTCATGATGCTTAAACTGGTGATGTGTTACTGGGTTTTAGCATGGCAGATACCCCTCTGTCCTAGGCATATGCCTGTAACTTTAATGTGTTGCATCATTTAGACACCTCTCTCATGCACAGATCTGCATGTGTGCATAACCTTGCCATTATTTTATTGGCCCATTAAAATTCATAGGTGTACTTACATCAAGGAAAATAAGTAAGTAAAAAGGAAGTAAAAAGTTCAAGAACTTAATGATTACACTGCTCATCAATACGGTATTTTATGATTTTTAGAAACGTATTTGTCAGTTCACACATGTAAATATAACCACGGACAATATATTTTTTTCTAAAAAATAAGTAAAAACTATACCTTTACAGAATTGGAGATTGATAGCAATCCAGTCCTTCAGCATAATCCATTGTTGTGTATTGTTGTTGATTACTAAATTGACCAGAAGTACTTTGTGCTAGCTGTTGTATTTATTGTCATTGCTGTATTGGCTGGTTGCTTACTCCTGTTTGTCATTACCCCTTTTTAAAAGACAGCACCCTTGAAGTGCATTATATTTGGATCACTATGTGGAAGGATGCCTGTTCCCAGCTCTCCAAAGAGAAATGGATAAGAGCTGGATTTCAGATATTTTCTACATGGTGTCACAGCCAAAACCACCACTGGCTACTGACAGCAGCCTGCACATCTGTGCAGCTCAATAAGTGAGGGATTTTATCCAAAGTTTAGAACAAGCAGAAACCTCTTTCTTCTGTGGGATATATGTGTAAAGAGTGTGAGCTTGTATTTAACAGGAAAAAACCCAAACCCACAACTGCTGCTGACTTGTTTTATCGAAGGTTTGGTTGTGAAGATTAAAGAGGGTTTTTATAGTATAAGCTTGAGAGAAGACTTGCCATGACACTGACTGAACAGTTACTCTGTAATACAGCTCAGTTAAAGCCAAGGCTTTTTCGTGCCTGAATTTTCATGGGTTCATAAACTTAAAAAAGTTATGAGACTCCAAATGTACTTGCTTTACGGGTTCACATGTTGGACAGGTGTACTGCTAATAAGCTGATGAGTTTCCTACAATGTTTTTAGCTGTGAAATGTCCTGTATACACATTTTCATGTGTGCTTGGTTCTCAGAGTAAGCTGCTGATTAGTGGATGTGGAAGGAACTTCTGCTGGTTTGTTGTAATCATTGCCTGATTTACTTTTTTCTATTTTTCCCTTTCTAACTCTTCAATGCAGTGAGAAGTTTTATCAGCTTTTCACAAAGTAGGAAGGATAGAAACTCCATTTGGAAAAAAAATTAACCAACTTCCCCTTTTCTCTCATTTTGCTGAAAGCGCTTACCAGAAGGGGGACTAAGGAAGAGCAGAATTCTATTGCCCTGAGGTCTACAACTTAAATCAATTTGATCTTAAACCAGTGACTGTTTTAAGAGATGATGAATCACTATCAGAGTTAAAAGCACCTATACCACAATGCTGAGAAGCTGGTGTCCCAGGCTTCAGGAGTGATTTGTATCTGGCCTAGTAACTCAGGCAATGCTATAGCTTAAAAGGGTGACAGCCTAATTCTTGTGAAGGATATTTTCAAAAAGGAGATGAGTTTTTAAACCTTTTCTTTTTTCATTTGAGGCCTTTTCATTAGTAGCTGAGACAACCCAGTCATACAGGTAGAGAGCTGCAAATATGCCGTCTCGGCAAAAATGGAAGAAAATTAGTAAACAAATGTTAAATGGCTGAAGGAAGGTGCAGGAGGGTATGAGATGGCATGAAGGTTTTACTGGCAGTGTCCAAGATGCCCACATACTAGTGGGGTCACCTAGCTACTCAGGTCACCCCAAATGTGTTCTAATAAAAGCTTTAATACTAACACAGGCAGTCCTAGTTATAGACATTTCTCTCTGTCTGCATATGAATTGCTCCCACTCGTGTCTAGACTAACATCAGAGCAGTGCTGGTGTTGAAAGTGGGGGTTAAGAATTAAGAGTGCAAGCCACACTGTTCTTTAAATTACTACCTATTATGATGAGCATCTAAACTTTGTGGCAGCAGTGCAGCTTTGGATGCCATTGTGTCACCCAAGACTCCTCTTCCTCATGTTTAGGCATCATGACGTGTAAGCTGAATCCTCTCCTGCATGTGTTTAAAGCTTTGAGAATGTATCGGTGTGTGGATGGATGGATAGATCAGTAAATGACTTTCATTGCTCACTATTTTCAGCAGCTGAGTTTTAATGAGTCTTTCAACTGTTGCTACTGTGTTTAATCTGCTCACTTACTCAATGTTCAGCATTAGAGAAGCTTTCTAGGAGGTAAATGTTGTCCTGATTACAGAAGAGGTTAGTTTGATTGTGTTCTGCACAGACCTTGAGGGCTGTTGTTTTTTTTTTTTGTTAATTGAGAAATATATGCTGTGCACACAGATAATTAGGATAAATAAGCAAGTGTTGTGCTTGGAAGTGCACATCCAAATATACAATTGTTATATTAAGATAAGTGTCTTGAACTGCTCCAAGTTAAAACCCGAGATCTTCTCTCTCTTTGGCACTGGTCTTGCTATGTGTTTGAGTGGGTTTTCCTTTCAGATTTGTAATTTAATGTATATTAGCAATGGCTGAACAGAGTGAAAAGAACGGCAAAAAGTGTCTTTCACTTCTGTTTCAGTTAACATAAGAGCTTTTCCTTAGTTTATTTGCTATGCTGCCTAATAGCTCTTATCAAAAGAAATAAGGACAGAGCAGCTGCTCTTAAATGTAGGGAATACTAAAAACATATAATGTACCAATGTGAAGAAAATGAAGTGGTATTTTTGGTAAGTGTACTAAAAAAAAAGATATATCCAGGAGCTTTGATCAAATGCCAGCTCTTACATCAGTCCTCTTTGTAATCTTTCTTGCTGATCTCTGACCTTGACCTTGTGTTTGTGTTTGTATGTCAAATCTATTTCAGGGATGGACAAACTAAGTTCAGTTTAATAGGATTTATACTTCAGCTTCACAGGATACCTTAGTAAAATATAAAAATCAAAATATTTGGGTCAGTTAAATTTTCAGTAATCTTTTAAGATTTCAGTTGGTTTGAAGACTTCGATGTTGTTGTTGTTGTTCTTGGGGGAGATGGTTCTTACAAAGACATCTTTAGCTCACCAATAAACTCCTCTGAATTCAGCATGGGCCTTCTGCCTGGAGGAAGGGTTTTCCCTTCAATCTCACCAGTGACTGTGCTTTTGTTTGGCATTGAGTGAAGTTCAGCAGTGAAAGTAGTCCCTGCTTTTTGTCCTTCCTCATGCCACTTGTAATCCCATGTTCCCACAGGGAGAACTGCAAAAAGAGATGCTTGGCAGGATCTTTGGGGTTTCTTTGGGCTGTGAGGAGCTCCTTAGTCTGGCTTGCCTTGTAGGAGCTTTGTGCCATGTGAACTCAGCAGGTTCTTCAGCATTTTTTTAAACATTTTTTTAAACATGAGCAAACAGGGCAGCAGAGTTGGTTGGTCACACTGGCACTTTGAGGATATGGCTTCATAAAGCCTTAGTGAGGTTGTTTGTTTCACAGGCATTGCGAAATAGGGTCCCAAATTAGCTAATACTTTTGTGCAAGTATGGAGAAATAGATTTATTTTTAACAGGTCTTTTATTTCTGGGGTATTGTTTTATGTAGAAAATCACATGCTTTCTTCAAAAATCAGTCACACATCTATGTTACTTTGTTTTATACTTTTTAATTTGGTATTAGCACCTCTTTTAACTTTCTTGACATTAATGAAACAAGCAATAATAATAAGTAGCATTATTTTTTTGCTGTTGTAATTGTTTTCTCCATGAAGAACTCATTAAAAACAGATATAAAATGTTTCCTTTCCACAAATTTGTGATGGCATATTATCTTCTTAAAATCCATGGCACCATTATCAGCATAAATTTTGAGGAATTATTTCAAAATGTATGTCCTTACAGTGAGGGATAGTTAAACACTTCCCCTTACCAGCTATCCATTGTTTTTGCTATGCCTTTGTGGCAGTAAATGCTGTTTTCACTGGTTTTGAGTTAAGTTGGTATTTTAATTGTTCTCATTTGACTCATGGCTAGAGGTGAGGTCCAGTTCTTTATGTGTGAGGGTCAGATAATTGTCTCGTTATACATCTATATGACTTCAAGTCCTTTTAATATTTCACTTAGGGATTTTTGTTGTGAATGTTTTTAGATTAACTCTGACATTGTGATAAGGACTCTTTGTCCCTTTGTCTTTACAGGATGTTATGACCCTCTTCTCCCAAGGTTTCACTAAAGCTGGTTCTTATGAGTTATCTTGAATTTTGCTTTGCTTTATTGCTGTTTTGGAGAGAAAAAAAAAATCATAATTTATTTGAATTGAGCTATTAGAGGCCATCTTGCTAATGCAGATTTTTCCTTTCCCACTTAAATTTAGGTATATGAGTCTTTTCTGTGTCCACAACCACCTTTGTAAACATCATCCACAATAAGCTGAAATCTCCTATTACAACAGAAGCTGTAGTGTCCCCTCCACTCACTTAAAAAACAAACAAACAAACCCAAACCACAAATCATCTGGGTCTCTAACATGGATTTATGGGGGTTTTACATATAGTTGAATGCTATGTGACTGTGATCCTGTATTTCACCTTGCCTGGAATTCCTGTCTGTTTGTGTTCAGTTAGCTGAAACCTATTCTGTTGAGAAGTCTACAAAGTGGCTTTCATTCATAACCATGAGATGCTTGGTCCCAAGTGAACCACAGCTATTACTGTCAATAAAATACTATGCATTACCTTTTTAGTCCTTCGTTGCACTTTGACATCTGAAACCCATTCTTGGTTAAAATAACCTAAAGTGACTTAACATATGCCAAACTACCTAACATAGTTATTCTGAGGAACACACCATTTTAGTGCACTGCTGTCAGTAAATGCCTGTATCTTTAGATCTCTCTAACAAGCAGGAGGTCAGAGTTGTGTGGAAATGCATTATCTGCATGCATTGATCATAACTCAGAAGCATTGCCCAGGAGAGGACATTGATTTCTTCAGTGTATATTAATCACACTTCATTCTTGGGGAGTTGATGTAGAGTTAAATGCATAATCAGTGATTTGGTTTTGTAGGTGTCAGAGGGAATGGAAACCTGTTTGAGTTTCTTTTTAATTGCTTATTTATAGGCAAGTTGTTTACCAAACACTGGAAAGGTGCATCCTCTGTCCATTCTGTTGTATATTGTCCTCCTCTGTTCTGAAAATAAGTCCTTGTATAGATTTTTGTATGCTTTTTGCTCTTGGTCTCTTGAATAAGAAGACTCAATTAACCAAAAGCCTTTCTGCTCACTCTGTTTCTGAGCTTGGATCAACACCTTTTTCCACATAAGTTGAGATGCAGTGATACATGCTATTTCTGGATCCCTGTCCTTAATGGATGTGTGGTGGGGGTGTAACTTCTCTGCATTATCTTTTAGTTTCTGCCCTTTTTGTCTTCAGCAGCAGAAGACCATTGAGCAGTGACTAATGGGACAGGTTTAGGTGTCAAATACTTGCTTCCTTCACAAGTGGTGTTCCTAAGTTGAATGCCTGTTCTGCTTCATTCCTTGTGATTAGCAAAGACTTGGCAGAGAGTGTTTTTCTAAGTTCATGCCTAGAGTGTTAGCAGATCATAATCAACAAGTGAACTTGAAGATGTCCTTTGCAGTGCCATTAGAGAACAAAATATAAATGTGCCTCCAGTAGTATTTGTAAGAACAAATACATGTGTGTGAGTCTGGGTAAGGAATTGACTGGAATGTCTGTGAAACACCAGGTGAATTGTAAGTTACAGGAACAGCATAGGGTATTCTGCATCTAGGAGTGATCATTTCTGTGATGCTCTGTTCTTCTACTTGTTAGAATAAGAAATACTTACTTAAGCTAGGCTGAGCTATTGTATGAAGAGTGTCACAGCATGAAAAACAGCCACACGTATTTCGTCTCTGAACTTTGCAGCAGGAGGTTTTGACAAGCAGGCCACATTTAGATTAAGCTGTGTGTTGTGCTTCAGTGTACTTGTAAACCTTGGAGAGTTCCTACTAAGGCTTTCACAAACTCAGCTTTCATGGCAACTGTTTGCTCCCCAATTCCTCCTTCCCATGCAATTCGTGTCTTTTGGGGGTTTCATTGGTTTGGGGTGATGTTGGATGAGAGATTTTTTTTTTTTATTTCTCAAGTAGGGTTTTGCTTGGTTGGTTTGGCTTTTTGTTAGGGCTTTTTTTTTTTTTTCTTCAGTTTCTTTCCCACTCCTTACTGATGGCTTTATGAAGTAAAATACAAAAGCACAAGTCACATGTAACTTAGGGAGAAATGTCTGCCTGTGGCCTTCTGCAACCTGTGCACCACGATCTAGAAGATGTGGCTGGGATGGGTTGAGCACCATCATCGGTTGAGTCTCAGTGTAGCCAACAATGCTCAGAATTTGGGTTTTCCATGGGGCAATGCTTTGCCACTGAGTTTGAGGCGTTCTGAGTTGCGTCTCCCCTGTCAGGGTGCTCAGCCTTGCCTCACCACCTCCCCAAGCTGCCCTCTGCTTGGGTATGGAAATCACTCTGGCATTTCCACACCTCATTTCAGCACTCGCTGGAAATGTTGTGTTCCCCCTTGATATATATTACGTACCATCTCAGAGCTCCTCGTTGTTGTCGTGGGGTGGTATTCCATGGTCTGAGTGAGTCACAGATTCCCGGACTGGAGAATCCCATGTGAAATCTGAGGAGAGGAGGGACACTTGAGATGAGGTGGCTGAATCCCCCTTTCCACACCCCAAATGGAATATGTAAGAACAGCCTCCCCTTCCTTATGTGCCTCTGGCACTACTGTTAACAACAAGAGCAATCAGCATTTTCATTTTAGTGGTCTCTTAAGAGCTGGAGTAAATCTAAGCAGTCTCTACCACAGGAACAGTTGGGATATTTTCCTCCCCACTCAGTTGTTGGTTCACTAACATTTCAGTCCAGTGGTCTGTCAGGTCTTATTCTCAGAGGAAAAACTGTGTCTTGTGCCTGCTGTACTCTTGGTTCTGTGTTTTTGTCGATTTTGTGTGACTTAAAGACTTCTTAGTTACTCAGGATTTGTGCGCTTTCGTAAAACGGTAGATTTTGCAATTTTGCATCCTTTTGAACTGTTTCATCATCTGTTATGGAATTGGTTTGCTCTAGTATTTTTCAAAATCCTGTTACTGAAACTGCTAAAATAATCAGAAGGTTTTGATCAGGCTGGTTTGGGTCTGATCCCTTCTACACATCCCCTCCCACTGCCTCCCCATAGTGAAGGAAACACCTTTTTGTTGTCTAAAACTTGAAGTCAGGTCAGGGCTGGGTTTGGCAGCACACAGCTTTAACAAAACACAGGGGAAAAGGCTTTTCCATTCCTTCACTCGTGCAGAGTTTGGCCGTGAAGCCGTGGCTGTTGCTAATCCTGCATTATCCAGGGGGTGTTTCACAGAGGGAGCGATGCTGCCGTGTGCTCCGTGCCAGCCCGGAGGGAACAGCCCCAGCTCAGGATGGGGAATGCCAACTCTGGTGGGGTCAGAGTCTCGGGAGCCTCTTCAGAATTCCTGGCAGCAGCAGGAGCTCCTGCTGCCTCTGCTGCAACACGATTCCTCATGTGCCCTCTCCTGACTGAGCTGTCTGAAAGGGATAGCCTATCTTTCCCATGTTTAAAATGTCTTTTGGAGTCAGTCAGCAGGCCTAGGAGGAGTGAATAATGGGCCAAGCTCCTGGGAAGAAGCTTATTTTTGCTTTCTCAAAGTGATACCCTACAGTTGTAGGAGAGGAGCTTGATTTATTTTATTTAAATGAATTAGTTGTAAAAAAAGGCTTCTGGATTCCCAAGTTCTTTAGAGTGCAGCTGTGGGGGAGTTCACCCACTTACTGCTGAGTTTTGCTCCCCCATCTGATGATTTCTGCCTTTCTTTCTTTCTTTTTTTTTTTTTTTTTTTCCAAATTACATTTGCAAAAGGAGCCTTCAAAATGTCTTGGCTGCCTAAATCAAAACTGTGAAGAGGTCTCAGCTGCTCCATTCATCTGAACAGATTTCTGACACAAATAAAGCGTGGATTTCGGAAAGCAAAGCACTTAAATATTTGATTCTCCTAAAGCACGTGCTTAAGTACCATTGAAGTACCTGCTCCTTTGTGCAGCTCTGTGCATTTGGTGCCGGGGTTGTTGATCAGGGCTGTTTCACTGCTCAGAACCTTTGCAGCAAGAGCCAACTAGAGATTGAAGTGCTTTTACCAGCACTCTGAAAACATCCTTCCTGCTGAAATCAAAGGTGTGCAAAGTGAGCTTAATAACAAATTAATTCTGGGACAGTGAGTCTCATTACCCCCACTTATTCTTAGTTCACTGCAAGATTTTGCTGCAATTCCCAGTGCATCTAGGAATTTTTTCTTTGAGAGCTCAATTTCATTGTGCTCTTTAACATTTCACTGCAGGCAGCCATAAGGATGGGGAATCTCTTAAAATCCTGTGTTTTAGATACTTACTCAGTGCTGGTACTGAAGCTGCTGAGTAACACACAGCCTTTAATATATTTATCCTCAATTTTCTTTCTGAAGTTTCCATCTATTATTACTCCATCTGGGAAAACAGGGTACAAAGAAGTAAAACCAGAAGTCAGACAGCCTGTCTGCAGCACTGTGAGTAATTGGACCCTTGGATCCCAAGCTGCCACTGTAATCACTGTACTGCATTCCTCAAATCTGTAATAATTAAAATGACAGTCTGAGCCATTGGCTGATGTGGTGGGCTGGAGCCTTTACACTTGGCAATGTGAGAATGGGAAGTCGGTGAAGCTAGTAAGAAACTTCTTTTGGCTCTTCCAGTAGTAGCTAAGCATTAGAACACCAAATTTATTAAATAACTGAAGATTTTTATTTCATAGGCCAGTTTGATTTTAGCTTTATAAATGCATGTTTTGATTCATCTCAACTTAAAAATAGAACATAAGATTGCTACAGGAGTTGAATTGTCATGAAAGAACTCTGAAATGTAGTTAATAAAAATGTTTTATCTGCCTGAACGTATACTAATCTCAACCTCTATTAATCATCCTAACAATGTACATGAGTTTGGGTAATGTGTCTTCTAATAAATGTTCATGTGAGCAATCTGCTAGCCATTGCCATTTTCCTAAATGAATACCTTAAATGTTTCTGGAAGATTTTTTTCCTATGCTCTTGAATTGAGACTGCAGAAGAAGACACCTTGATAATACCAAGTTTTTTGAATTATCTAATAGATTATGTAACCCTCGTACTCAAATAATGTTAGTCTAGTGTTGTTAATTGACTGTGTCTCTCTGTTCCATTTAGCAAAAGGATTTAACTGGAAATGCTAGTCCGGGATATTGGAAAAATGTCTTAAGATTGTGGTTGCTAGTGAAATTGTGAACTGTCTGTAATTCCTTAAATAGCAGGAAATATCTATTGGGTGAACTGAAGTCTGCTGTTTGTTTAGAGTATCAGTTAGGTTTTGCAGTTGAGGTTTTCATTCATTCAAAGAATTCGTTAAAAATCAAAAACAAATTTTCAGGAGAAAAAAGCAATTGGTTCTGTTGTGCTTTAATATATTAGAAACTGTGTTCTCAGATTTCATTATCTTTTACAGCAGTAGTATTTTATGGTAAGCAAAGGATCTTAAACTTTGTTGTTATTATTGCTTTAAAATCTTTGTGGTGGATAAATATATTTGTAGTTTGCAAACAAAGAAAAACTTCAACTGCAAAAGGGGAATTCATATTCTGGACGTGTGCAGTTCAGTGAACATTTTAATAGTCCCTTATTTTCCCTATACTGCCTACAGTTTCTCCTTAGGCACACTTTAAAAGGCTGAAGAACTGATTTCTCATGGTGTGCTTGACTTGAGGAGTGTCTTACCAGGTTACAGTATTGGTGCTTTGGATTCTGTTGCTGCTTTAGTTCTGTCTAGGTAAACATGACTTAATGAGCTGTAATTGGTTGGTGCTCCTGGAGGCTCTGCACAACACTTGGGTTGTTCATTTCTGGTGGTACAGAAGTCTGGGAGAAGATAGTAGAAGTAACAAAAATAGAATGCATTTGGAGTAGTTGTGGTCAGGAAACACATGAGCTTACCAATTTATTTTGTCATAGTAATTAAATATAATATTTAGGTAGCAGTTGCTTCAACCCTTACTAGGAAATAAGAAATCTGTTCCTGTATGACTTCTCCTTTCTCTCTCTTCTGCCTTTTGTCTTAACTTTCTTTTCTTTTTCCTTAGCACTGCTCTGGTAATTTCTTAAATATTTCATTTAAAGGAAAAATACTAACATTCCAGTGGGTCCTGGGAAGTTCTTTTGTACAGTCTGTATGTATTTAGAAGGTAGCTGAATGAAGGTTGCCTTAGCGTCCTGCTGAACATTAATTTCCAAAGCTGGTTTGGATTTGGCATGACTACACCTCAGATGGACATTGTCATGTGAGATTTTAACACTGTAATACTTGTTACAGGACTACATCAAAAGAGGCTTTTTAAAAAGGATTGCTGATGTCCTGTTCTGTGTTAAGTGCTTTCCAGATTTCATTATCTTTAAAGAAGCTTCTTTGCAGCCACCTGATTTCATTAAATTTATCAGTATTTTCCTAGCACTGGGTAATTAAAACAAAGTAAAAGATGAAAAAGGTGGCAAAACACTTCTTAGAACAGTTATTGTATATAAACTGTACTGACTACAAGTGTCATCTGCAAGAGGCTTTTGGAGTACCTGACGGATTTGCATAAATGAGTTGTCTTTTTTGAATTACCCAAAGGTGTAGTGAGTAAAGTTGTACTGAATATTGGCTTAATGGTGCATTTGTTTGGGATTATATCTTAAAGGTGACCTGTAAGCTTTGCTTTTACCAGATAGTCAGAAATCCTGACAAAATTTTAATTTTATTGTCTTAAATGCAATCCTTTTAGAAGCTGGAAAAATATATTCTCCAGATAAAGTGTGTTCCCAAATGTTTGAGGAAATTAGTCTAATTGTATTGCTGTTACTTTTGCTGGATATTTGATGTTTTCATTGGAAATCATGTTTTGTTGTTTTTGGGGATTTTTTTAGGGATTTGTTATTTGTGATTTTTATTCTGGTTTTGGGTTGAAACTCTGTAAAAGCCCACTCAGAGGTGCAGAGGTTTTTGAAGGAACAGTAAGATGATCAGTAATTTTCAGTCAGCTGAATCCACATTTAAGTTGTTTCATGTTTGAAGGAGCACTGTGTCTTCCACAGGTAGTTCTGTAAATGCTGGTTAATGTGGACATGTATTTCTAAGAGAAGTACTGAGACCTCAATAATATCTAACAGCTTTGCATTTGGTATTTGAATGCATGGATATACACATTTACACTACAATGCATTGCTTGTTTAGATATTTTGTTTGGGTTTGTTTTGGGCAGGTTTCTTTTTTTAAGATAGCTCCATTTTTAGAGTTTTTCTAGATGATTTAAAACCATGTTAGGGAATATTTGCCCAGGGAGATTAAGGATGGTTAACATTACAGCTATTTAGTAGTTCTTAGTTTTTACATTTTTAAGATCTGATTATTTTCTGACTTCTAGTTGCCTGTAGGTTTTGAATGAAAAACTTGCCTCTGGGAAATCAATCATAAAATATTCATTCATTTTAAGGAGGCAAGGATTTCATATGTGTACATCCCATTTAAACTTGTAAATACAGGTTTTCAATGGAGTTTTAGCCCATGAAAGCAAATTGCAGAGTTGGATATGCAGAAGGACAGTTACCTTTGCTCTTGTTGAGTATTTATGCCAGTTTAGTACTGAATGAATGAAGGAGGATGCATGTGTGGTGTAATGATCTCATTACTGAGCTGTGGTGACTGAAATGTTCGTGCTGCCATTGACCAGCCCTAAAAATGAAACTGAAGAGTTGCATCTAGCACAAGCACCATTGCTGTGCATCTTAAAAGAGCTTTTTATTCCACACTGCCCCATCCAAGGAAGTATTTAGTAGAGATATTATACACTCTAGAAGAAGAACAAGACTTCAGGGAAAAACTGGTTTGGTTTTGCCCTTGTGTGTTTCATGTACAGAAAGAACGTAAAGGTGAAAATCCTCCAGGGGAGGGAGGATTTTGATACAGGATTTATGTTGCATCAGGAGCATAAGCTGGCTTTTCCCCACTCTTATCACATGATTGTGCTAATAACTTGTGGTGCTTGGGTGTTGTAAGAACAACAGATTTCACCCCTGCTGTGTTACTATACTGGATTTTGCATTGGTGCATAGTCCTGGGCAGCATTAACAACTTTGTTTCTACTTTCAGCAGTATCATCCACCTGCCAAACAAAAATGTACTCATATGTATGATGCTGTCTATTCTGTTACTTGAGAACATATGCAGTGTGAAGCTAAACATTGACTTTAGGCCTGCCTTTTCTTATTAGATCAATTTAAGAGTGATAGGTTGTGTGTCTTGTGTATTTACATTTACAGAAGAAAAGTTTGTGCAACTGTTAAGTAAAATTCAATAGATTTTTTTAAAAACTGTTTTTAGAGTACTTTAATATTTTCCTGTCAGGTTTGCTGTTCCTTATTTTTAGCTGTAGAATAGTGAAATTCAGTGAAGGCTTGTAGCTGTGCTTATGATAAGTAAGCTTAATTTTTGTGTAAAACTTTGTCTCAGAATTCTTTTCATAATGTTCTTTAAATTTGATACCATGTATTTTGTCCTTTATGTGATTTTTAGTTTCTTCTGGAATGTGTGTGTTGTTCATATATCCTGAATCTCTGCCTAAGACAATGCGTGGGGAGTTGGGTTTGGATTTTTTTTCTAAGGAAAAAATGTCTTATGTAATTATATCTTAATCCTAAATGTTTTCTTTCTGTTTTTTGTTTTGTCTTTCTGTCTTAGGAATTTTATGTGCTTGGTGGAGATGGAAAAGGAAGAAAAGCAAGCTGGCCTCCTGAAGAAAGAAGGCAGCAAATACTTAATGGAACTTTCTTTCTGTGAAACCGTGTTTTGAGTGCTCCTTCTAGACATCATCCATAAATATCCTAGATATCAGCTGATTGCTATGATTGGAAACCTGGCTCATCAAACAGTGTACACTGGGAGAAGTCTGCCTAGGATAATACATTTTCTATTGTTTCTGAAAGTCTCTCAGAAAACACTGTAGACATCTACCTGTTATTAACTCTGCATCTTGATTGAGCAAAACTAGTCTTTGAAGTGAACAGAAACAGAGCCTTTTTGGAAACTCTTATTGAACATGACTCATGGAGAAGAGCTTGGCTCTGAGATGCACCAGGATTCTGTTGTTCTAACTTACCTAGAGGGATTACTAATGCATCAAGCAGCAGGAGGCTCAGGTACTGCAGTTGACAAAAAGTCCACTGGGCATAGTGAGGAGGATCAAAACTTTAAGATTTCAGGAAATATATTTCCCAGCTGTCAGAGTAATGGTCCAGTTCTTAACACAAGTACATACCGGGGATCTGGCATGCTGCACCTCAAAAAAGCAAGGCTGTTGCAGTCTTCAGAAGACTGGAACGCAGCAAAGAGAAGGCGGCTGTCTGATTCCATTGTGGATTTAGATGGAAAAAAGGAAGCTTTGTTGGCTGGCATGGTTGAAAATGTGCCTAAAGGCAAACAGGATAGCACATTACTTGCCTCTTTGCTTCAGTCATTCAGCTCTAGGCTGCAGAGTGTTGCTCTGTCACAGCAGATTAGACAGAGTCTTAAGGAGCAGGGGTATTCTCTTAGCCACGATTCTTTACAAGTGGAGAAAGATTTAAGGTGCTATGGTGTTGCATCCAGCCACCTGAAGACTCTGCTGAAGAAGAGCAAAGCAAAAGATCAGAAGCTGGACAGCAGCCTGCCTGACATCACTAAGAACCTGCCCAAAGAGAGGTTTATAGAGTCTCCTCATGCGGTGCAGAGCAGCCCTAAGGTGATGAACGAGCCCCTGTCGTGTGCTGCAAGGTTACAAGCTGTTGCAAGCATGGTAGAGAAACGATCCAGTCCTGCTGCTTCGCCCAAGCCCAGCGTAGCGTGCAGCCAGCTGGCTTTGCTCCTTTCCAGTGAAGCCCACCTGCAGCAGTACTCCAGGGAACATGCTTTAAAAGCACAAAATGCCAGTCAGATTGCAAGCGAGAGACTTGCAGCAATGGCCAGACTACAAGAAAGTGCTCAGAAGGACATGGGCCAGTTCGGTTTGGCCAAAGGAATGACAAGCCATCTCAATGGTCAAGCAGGGTCATCCCCCAAAACAGTCGCTAGCAAAGGCAGTATGGCACCATTTCAGAGTTCAGTGGGCATCATGCACTCACCTCCCAAATCTGGGGGATACAAAAGTACTGTGGAAAGGAGTAATGTGAAAGCCTCTCCCAGCAACAGTTTGCTCTTACATCTGCTGAAAAGCCAGAATACCACCAAGCACGTGAAAGGGCGTGAGCAGAGTGAGAGAGCCAGCATTTTTGAAGACAGCAGCACACCAACAACTGTTGATGAGTATTCAGACAACAATCCCAGTTTTACAGAAGACAGCAGTGATGATGAAAGCTCCCATTCTAACTGTCTTCCTATAGACCTATCCTTTAAACAGAGGACAGATAAACCAGATGCAGGCCCACCTGCATCACTGGATAACTTGACTCAGTCCTTGCTTCGTAACTGGGATCCAAAAGTTTCCTGTCCCGAAAACAAGGAAGAGAAAGACACTCCGAAAACTTCTAAGCTGAATCCCCACCAGAAAGTAACGTTACTTCAGCTGTTACTCGGGCATAAGAGCGAAGAACAGGTAGACAAGAGTAACGATCCTCAGGGACCACACAGTACAGCTGATGTGGCAAAATTCACTGTACAGACTGGGAAAAGGACTCCTGTTACTGACAGTCCCAGTGCCAACCGAATGACTCCGTTAAGCACTCCACCCTTGCTGGCTTCTGCAAAAGCAGACTCTCCTATAAATCTCTCACACCAGTCTCTGGCTGTCAGGCGGAGCTCGCCGCCCTATGCCTGCAGCATCCAGCCGGACAGACTGATGAATTCCGCATCTAAACACTTGATAGACCTGTCCAAAAGCAAAGAAATTCAAGGAGCTAAGCTGAGCAGGACCGATAGTCCCCAGAACTCCTCGGCATTCAGTGCCAGCAAACTGCTGCAGAACCTGGCTCAGTGCGGCATGCAGAGTTCCGTGTCGGGTGAGGAACAAAGAGCTGGCAAACAGCTGCTGGCAGGGAACATGGATAAACCTGTGGGCTTGATTGATAGATTGAGCAGCCCTCTGCTTACAAATAAATTGAATATGCATGAAGAAAACAACAAAATATTCAGTTGTCAGCCCACACCCGCTGAACAAGGACTTCCAGGTTCGGAAATAGAAAATCTCCTTGAGAGGCGCACTGTCCTTCAGCTGCTTCTGGGAACTCCAAATAAAGGTAAAAGTGAAAAGAAAGAGAGGATGCTTTTAAGAGATGAAAGTTCCCAAGAACAGACAGACAAGGCTTTGAATGAGCAAATATTGACGGTGAAAATAAAAACTGAACCGTCTGATGAATCAAATATTCCTTATAATTCAAATGCACAACAAGTAAGAGAATCCAAGGGTAACAAATTCCAAGGGTTTGTTCATTCACTGCAGAGAAACACAGCTGCTTCTCCAGCATCTGAGGAGGTGAAATCTGAGCCTCTTTCACCTCAAGATTTCTCTTTTTCCAAAAATGGCCTCCTAAGTAGGTTGCTGAGACAGAATCAAGACAATTACCCTGCAGATGAGCTGGACAGGAGTCACCGAAACAACGAGCTGTCACACCTTGAATCCAAGAGTCTTTGCACAGTACCGAAGAAGAGGAAGCTTCATGCTGAGCCTTTGGAAAGCCCATTAAAAAAGATGAAAAGTAATGTGTCTGATGCTGGAAACAATCATGCTTCTCCTACCGAGGCACTGTATGGGCCTTTGCTTAACCAGCAAGAACTGAAATTCAGCAGAAGTGATGCTGAATTTAAATATGCTGTAAGTCATGGTTCAAATAGTGAAACTGAAAATAGGAGTTGGTCTAGAGATAGTAAAGGCTTTAATGTGTTGAAACAGCTGCTTCTCTCAGAAAACTGTGAGAGAGATCTGTCACAACATAGGAATAACATACTAACAGAGGGCAAGAAAAAAGGAAACAAAACCAGTGCAACACTCAATAAACCTGAATTCACAATCTCTTCAGTAAGATCATTGGTGGGAAGCCCTGTGCAACAGAACAGTTGTGTAGATCACAGAACATTTCAGTATCCTGTAGCAGTAAAAAGTCCAGCCAGCTCCCCGTTCCCTGAACATTTGGGGAGTACAGTGTCCAGACTGGAGTCTGACCAGTTTAGCATGTGTTCCATGCCCAGTGAGAAGGGCCCCATCAGATGGGTGATCACAGGCATGGACAAGAATGATTATGAGAAAGACTCCCCGAGACTGACCAAAACCAATCCAATATTGTACTACATGCTACAGAAAGGAGGCAGCTCTGTCAGCAGTCAAGAAGCACATGACAAAGAAATTTGGAATGAACCTTCATTTACCGAGAGTTCAACTCGTGTTACAATCAAAGAGGAGTTGACACCTGACGCAGAGCTTAAAACTCCTTTTAGTAACTTAAGAAGCCCTTACAACAGCCATATGGGGAGTAACACCTCTCATCAGCACGGTGGTGTGAATGGAGAAGTGCATGGACTTCTGGAAAAAGTGCGAACAATCAAAAAAGAGCCAGAATAAATTGCAGCCTCCTCAGTGAGTTTACAATCAGCGGTTTTGAATCTTTGTTTAAAAAAAAAAAAAAGAGAAAAGAAAAATTAGTATGAACTTCACTACTGTATAAATTGAGCATGATTTTAAAAAAAAGCATGGTCTAATTGAAACGTTTTCATTTGATAAACTTTTTATTTTTCTGGTGATATTTAAAATACATGTAGATAAAATTTGCTTTACAGTAGATTGTCACAAGGAAACTAGAAGGGTTGTAATTTGTACAAGACGTTTCTGTATGTATCAGATTAAGTTATGAGTACTCTTTGATCAGAGTCTTATTTGGATCTGCAAGCTTTTGGTATAACATAAAGTGTAAGCGTACAGCCTAGGTGGTGGTAATGCTGCGTTTCCTCCCTCCCTGTAAAATAATCCTTATTTTTTTGAAGCCTGAGCATAGAGACGGTGTACTTTTTTTTTTTTGATGTTTTACTATGTTTTGTGAAATTTTAAGAATAACTTTTAAGAAATGGAGCAGTCCGTCCAAGGTATTAGCTCGTCATATTGGAAAACCTACGTCAGTGTTAGTAATTGAAGTGCACTGAAATGTATTTTTTAGTGCTTCCAAAATTTGTATTGTTATTTTTAAATCTTGTTTGTGGTCCTGCCAGAATAGTGGTGTAAAATCTATTTTTCTTCCTTGCCCTGCTCTCAACAAATGCCTTCCTCAGAATTCTTAGCCATAGTTATGAGTTACTAGTTAGAATAAAGGGTTTTTTCTAGGTTTTTATAAAGAAGGCAGATTTTCATAGGCCGTGCAAGTAAGGCACGCGTCCTTTTGTCGGCACATTCCTGTCACTTCCCTGCCTAAAAGGGGAAAGCCAAAATGCCTCTTGGAATAGTGTGATTGAGGAGGCTTAGTACATGTATTCAGTGAGGAAAATGCTGGAAAGCTTGTGAAGGAGATGAGCGGAATTGTCTGTTCAGCACCATCCTGCTTCCCTGTGGAAGAATACCAACTGCACTAAAGCAGCACATCAGACTTCCACTCAAAGATGGAATAGGATTTTAATGAAAAATGTGTTGGCCTCTTCCTACAACCAGGGAAAAGAATCTATAATCTGCCAATATTTATTACTCTCTGAACAGCTGATCCATGGTTTAATGCACTACCCTTTCACTGCAGAAAATCTGGCTTTAGAATAATTTTCCAGGTAGCACTGAGGATAAAACTGTGGTTTTGTCATGTTCTGTAATGGATAGTGGGATATATCTGAGAAATCCTTCCCTGCCCTTTTCCTCAATCCCCACCTGTGCTGTGATTTGTAACATCTGGCAATATCAGCCTGAGATGGGAGGAACTGAAAATTGCAGTCAGAGCTGAGACACCTTAAAAGAATGGCTGGCTGGGGAAGAGTCGCATGGCTCTGCTTTCCCGTTAGCACTGTCAGTGTTAACTCTATTTGCAGCCCTTATTTCTCTGGGGGGAGGAAGAAGACAAAATCCAGTTCCTCTAAATTATATGAATTATTGGCAAGCAGAAGTTTTGCTGAACTTTTAACTCCCCTAAAAAAAGAGTTCCCTGTGGCTTCTTGATTTCACTGATAATCCTCTCTGCCATCAGCAAGCGGCTAAGCAGTTGGCTTGCACAAATAATGAAAGCTACATTCTGGTTTAATTTCGTCTGTTTTCACCATTGCAAGCCAATGACATGACAAAGCTGCTGTTTCTGTCCATCTATGTCTGCATAGCAGATATGAGTGACAGGGCATTTTGCTCTTTTCTGTCTGGTTTGGTTTTCCTTTTCCCAGACTGCTGAGACAGAGCAAGCTGTTATCCCCCTCTTGTCCCTGTCCCCAGCCTGAGATCAGCTCCTCCTCTTTCCAGTGCAGTTCCTACTGAAAGGGACTTCTCCTATCTGATGGCTGGAAAATGCACCACTATTCTGTTTTGCCTCCCTCTGGGGGATACCTTCTTTTAGGGAACACAAATATTTGGCAGTATCTGGTATAAAACATTCCCCCTGGTTTTTATGAGAAATAACAGAGCAATTTAAAGATATATTTTTATGTTATTTCGGTGAAGCATAATATATTAATGGGCTGTACAAAAAAGATTTATATTTTAAAACCTTCACACAAATCTAGTATCATTTTAAATGTCATTGTCTGAAGTATAATATAAAAATAAAATTTTGTTTGTCTTTAATATTGCATTTATAAGTAGCCCAATGACAATTCAGATGTCTCATAGAATAATCATTAATGAGATAAAGTATATTTTGGATTGACAGTGGAACTGAATTCTTTTTATATGAGTCAACCCAGCAGAAATATTAAAAAGATGGTATTTGTTCCATCCATTAAATGTCTTTTAAAGTCTTAATTGATTATTTTTCTTGAAACAATGTGTATATAGGTAGGAGATATATACAATATAGAATAATAGATGGTCCCCAGACTAAATACAGGGCTATAATTTGCTTGAAGAGCTCCACAGAAAAATGCAGCGTGAGAGGATGTGTAATTACCTGGCTGAAGAAACTTCTCCCAAGTTAAGTGGAGATGAAGAGTGGGGAAGAGATTCTGACCCTAACAAACAACAATAGTGGAACTGAGCAATGTGCTGACCTTTGTATTTATTCTAGGGTAGTCTATTGTTATAATATACACTTCTGAACATTTAGTTTTGAAAGTTTTATAAAACAGTTAAGTTAAAATGTTAACAGTTTGACCAGTTAAGGATTTAGCTTTCTTTTTAGTTGATGTTAATGAAAGGGTATTGCCATTCTCACAGACGTCAGTAAAGTCTAAAATCCAAGAATTTAAGTTTGGGACATGGTGTTCATGGAAGAATCTTATCTCTTGTAGACATTGCACTCTCAAACAACAGGTAACAAGGCTGGGGCCCTTGAGAGAGGGCAGGACATGCCAAGGGAACGCTCAGTCAGCTGCTAAGAGGGCAGCTTACTCCTATTCCTCCTATATGGAATTCTCCAGTATCACTGGTGTTAACCCCTCCCTAGGGAAGAGAGGTCTTCTTTGAACTTACCCCATCCACATTTACAGCATTGACACCTTAGGACCAAAGGCTATTTAATTATTTCTTGTCTTGTAGCATGGGTGAGTAAAAAGAAGTTGCTATTTTTTTCCTTGGGGACTTTTCCATCAGAAAAGAGGGGTGGGAGAGCTGGATTTGTTGTCCCAGGAGGGACTGGTAGGGCTGGCCACGTTCTCCCCAGCAGCTCCAAGATCCCTGATTTCTAGCAGTCCCTGTAGATGAATTGCAAACCAAGGTGATCTCTTGGGTGGCCCTAGGTACTCTCAGCAACTTCTGTTTCCTCTAGACCTTTAGACTACAGATTTGAAGCAAAATGGGGTCTTGGCAGATCTCAGCAGCAGCAGCTGTACAGGCAGAGTGGTGCAGGATCAGTGGGGGCTCGTGGGTGATCTCACCATCAAAGGAGCAGGGAGGGAAGGGAGAGCACATCCCAGTTACATCCAGCTCTCAGACCAGTAGGGAGGTGAGTTAGGGAATTGTCTCTATCCCACGCTTAGAGTTGCAGTTGCAGCCCCTTGGAGCTTTACCCTGGATTCCCTCTGGCCCTGCGTGGCTGGGAAGAGCTGGGGCTGCAGCGGTGGCGTTGTGGAGAGCCCGGTGCCTTGCTCGAGGGGGCGTCACCAGCGCCTGGGAGCGCCCAAACCCACAGGATTTGGGGATTGACTTGGGATTGCCATGCAGATATGCCTTCTGTTTCCAGAGAGAAGTGTCTGGGACTCAGATATCCAGGTTTCTAGTGTCTCCTCTGCCAAAGCTTGAGGAAAAGATGGTGGGTAACACCACAGAATCAAAGGTGGAGAGCTGGAGGGCTTCTCTACTGATACCACATAGCTGGGCAGCTCAGTTTGAGAAGTTTATATGAGATCAAAAGGGAATTCAGCCATAACTTTTACTTTTCGTAGCCATTTACTCTTAGTGATATTTTTAAATTTTTAATTTACAAATGTTTTTAAAAGAAAGAAATGAGTGGTTTAAATTTTCCCTGTTAAATGTTGGTGAAAGTATTACAGCTCTCATTGACGTCAGTGACATGATATTACCAGTTTGTTCTCTGCCACATCTTACAGAGGAGTAAACTGGTAAGTATATATTATATATATATTTATATATAATGTAAATATGTTGACTTGTTACACCTATAATATGTTGAAATTGGTTTTTAAAAGGTGATGTAAATAGTGGTTTCCTTAATGAAAAATACATATTTTGTATTGTTCTAATGCAAAGGAAAAAACCTTTTAATCTTCTTTGTTATGTATATTCCATGTATAAGTGTAAATATGATCACATAGGTTTAAAAACTTTTGCATGTATGTATACAGTTGCAAGTCTGGAAGAATGTATAGAAAAATTCTTTTATTTAAAGTTGTGATTAACTGCTGCATGAAAAGTGCATGGGGGACCCTGTGCATCTGTGCGTTGGCAAAAAAAAAAAGTCTTAACAAGTCAGGTCAGTTCAAAACACAACAGTATTCCACTTCTGGACATGACTTCTGCTGTGGTATTTTAGCTTTGTGAAAGAATGTGCTTCAATTCAAAAGGGTCTGGAAAAAAAAATGCAAACCTACTTTTAAAACATGAAGTGCTCATACAACTATAATAAGTCATGTAAGTTCAGGACTCCATTTTGCGTAATTGAAATATTGTACCAGGACTATTCCATCCCTGTAAAACAAAGGAGTATTTTCATTGCCATACATAAGAATTCGGGATTTTACCACAACCAGTTTTATTGTGATGTGTCTTCGGTAATTTAACTGGTCTCATTTTCTTATTAGAAATTAATTTCCTCATGTGATGTCACAAAACTGTACATACTGCAGTGTGAAGTTTTTTTAAATCTTTCAGTGTTTACTTCCTGCAGAAGATTTGAATAAATGAGAAAAATGCATTGTCTTGATGGTTTTTAAATCTGCTTTATTTCATGTGTACTTTGCGTAATTGGAGTGTTAGTGGGCTCTTTGCATCAGTGCTGTTGATGCAAATTTCTGACAACAAAAGTACCTCAAGGAACTTAGGCACACACAGCCTTTAGCAAGGCTACTGACTGAGAGTTGTGGAGCTGGAAATGAAGCAATCTAAATCAGATTAGCAGCTTTACTTCACAAAGCTCTGTATTATGTTTTATTTAAATACCCCTCTGCTTATTAACGTGAAATCAGTGACCATAAACTGGAAACCTCTAAGTGGGAATTCTCATGTGAAAATAATTTTGCATGTTAAAACATTGTTCAGGTCCCTTGTGCTGGGCAGAAAGATCTGTTTTCCCACTAAAATCTACTTTGGTTCATATCACAAAGAAGACTTCTCAATTTATTCTATTTATGTTCTTAAACAAATGTGAACACAGAATGAGTGAACACAATTTGCCCATGAAGCCCACACAAAGGTTTAACAGTGCACTTCCATCATATTTTGGAGTTAACTCTGCTTATGACATTAGTGTAAATGATGGATTGCAGCATTAGTGCAAGTGCTGTTTCTCCAGAAAATTTTTGTTCCAAGGGTGTCCAGACAGTGTCTGGAGCTATACAGTTGTAAGCAAGCACAAAGGATAGGTCATGACTGTCTTGGGTAACACTAAGAGCTATTTTTGTGAATCATCCTATGCTTCCTGGTCTCAGCAATAAATTGTGTGCCTGAGGTTCTTTGGAAGCATTCTGGAAAGAAGAAAATATAATACATAAAGGTAATTTTAAACCAGTAATTCCAAGTCCATAGATCTCAGCTAGGGCTTCCTGAACTGTATGACTGAGCATTTTAATTGTTCAGTGCCCACATGGAACAGGATGGGGATGCTGTCTCGCTTTGGATACATCGCCTTGCAGGATGGATACAATGCCACCAGTGATGCTCAGCTGTGCTTCAGAGGGTAAAGACCCTGACCCAGCTTCTGCACACACTCTTCTCTCTGTAAGTAGGCTTGATGTGAGGAATCAATGGCTGAGCCAAAATTCAGCCACCTGAAAAAGCAGTATTGCTAAGGAGCCAGTCTAATCT
Source organism: Dicaeum eximium (assembly GCA_013396995.1). NCBI lineage: Eukaryota > Metazoa > Chordata > Aves > Passeriformes > Dicaeidae > Dicaeum > Dicaeum eximium. The sequence goes on along the minus strand of VWZP01002276.1, from coordinate 798,186 downwards.
AATGGCAGTGCAGCTTGGAAATAATTCCATGGAATACACGTGGTTTCGTCAGGGCTGTGTTTCTTTTGATTTTGGGTCTGCCCACCAGGCAAAGCCAGCACTCTGCCTCTGTTTCTCCAGTGGTGATGCCCTAGGACAGTTCCATTAATATCTCTGAATACCTGAATATCTCTGACTTTCTGTTATTACTTGGTGGGGGTTTCAGGCTCTTGTAAATGTGCTGTATTAATTCAGTTGTGCTGTAACACCAAGTAAAACTCACATAGTGTCTACCAGAACAAGCAGGGCTGCCAAGCTGAGCATGTGGTGTGCTGAACAGCCTGTGGGGTGACGAGGCTGTGCAATGGCTGTGATGTCCCAGGAACCATTCCCCTCTGAGTGAATGTTAACAGCATTTGCTTGGTAGTTCAGAAGGAACTCACTCAAAAGTGCTTCACACTGCCAGTGAACTCTTCGCAGACAGACCTGTGGTCACATGGAATCTTCTTGGTCTCCAGCTTGTTCCTCACAGAATGAAAATTGCATGTGGTGTTGATGAGTTTTCTTCACGAAACAGCTGCTGGATGAAGGAATTTAGGAATTTTCATTTCTGCTTCAGGGATTTCCAAACGGGGGGGCAAGGGATAGCAATTGTGTTTATGAGCTGTAGCATTGTGGGTATCAAGGACAGGTGTGGACTCTGATAGATCATTTGCAGGGATGTGCATTGTGGAAACCTTTATAAGAGTAGAGAAACTTACTGCAGTAGTACAGACATGTCTTGAAATCAGAAAAGCAAATTATTCTTCACTGACTGTAAACTTGCCAAGAAAAATGTGGGTTTGAAACTAAGGAATACAATGACAATGTTTTGCTGCATGGCACAGCTTGGCACATTAGGGCTGTGGAATACACCCATGGGAATGTCTGTAGGGACTTGATATGAGCCTAGAGCAGAGGCTAGGATATGCAGGCAATAATTGCTGGTAATATTTTTGTTTCCTTTTGATTGTCAGAGTGACTCAAAGGGAGCATGGCACAAACTCGGGGTATAAAAACCCTCTCTGCTGGTAGCTATCAGTGCTGCTAATGAAGGAGCATATGCTGATCCAAGCTCACAGCAGCCCACTTTGATTTGGCTTTCTAAGGAATGCTTGCTCTTAATGAATGAAGAGATTTGTCACTATTTCCAGATTACTTTTCTGGTTAAATTACTCAGAACTTAGCTGAATGCAAAACAAACAAAATTGACTTGTGAATATGCCAGTTTGATAAACCTGGTGCCTGCTTCCACAGTTGAAGTCGGTGTGTGCCTTCAGTGCATCGTGGTTTGTTGGGGAGAGATGGAGACAGAGCTGTCCTCATCCACGGTATAGATGATCTGGATTCTCTTCATCCAATCTAGTTTGGGGAAGTGGTGAAAATTTCTCACTAAACAGGAGGTAAAGTGGGCTACTCTGGCCCCAGTCTTTACTCAAGCTGCTGCTGACTTTGAGAGTCATTTTGCATGCTCAGATTCCTTTGAAAATTTCAGTACAGAGCTCAAAGGTTACTTCTGCAGATGAGTCCTGGGTAGCCACTGAGACATGTATTGAGTCTGTTGTTACCTCTCTAAATTTGCATATCTGCACCTCTGTAACTCTAGCAAAATGTTACAGTTTTTCAAGTTCTGCCTGACTAGATTCCATGTGCAAATCCCATCAAAGGTACTGAGAGAGAATAAGTGGTGAAATTCAAGGATTAGGAGTTGGATGCCATGGTGCTCAGTCTCTTGGGAAATGCTTTCTGTGGAAGAGGGAGGTTCCTCCAGTAGCTGATATAATTGTACATTTCTTTTTTTTCCCTGAATTCACATTTTACTCTAAAAGAATCCTTTGGTTTGGTGTTGGGTTTTTTTCAAGAAGCCTCATTGACTCTCACATGCCTCACAAATGGCTCAGTGATTCACCTTTGGACAACCAAGGGAGCCTGTGTCCCTTCAAGTGGTGTGTGCTGTCCCCACATGAGTGTGCCTGTCCTCTGTGTGTGTGGCAGTGGACCAGTGACTTGGAGGTCTTACCTTTTGTGCCACAGTTATTTAAAGTGGAGAAGGAAGAAAGAGAGTGAAGGGGAATCTTAAGATGGCAACCTACAAGATGTTATTCCCAAATGCCTTTTACTTTCTAATCCCACTTAATTTTCTGCTATTTAACATGGTCATAGTGAAAAAAATCCTCACTAGCATTTGCAGCAAGAATTAGATAAATCCAGGAAACAAAAATCTTGTGTATCCATTCATGTCATAGGTATTAGACTTACAGAATGGCTTGGGAAGGAGCTTAAAGATAATTTCATTCCAACCCCCCTGCCATGGGCATGGATGCCTTCCACTTGACCAGGTTGTTCAGAGCAGCATCCAACCTGGCCTTGAGCACTTCCAAGGATGGAGCAGCCACAGCTTCCCTGGGCAACCTGTGCCAGTACATCAGCACCCTTACAGAAAAAAATTTCTTCCAAATTTCAGATCTAAATCTACATTCCTTCAGCTTAAAGCCATTTGCTCTGTGCTGTCACTATATACCCTTGTAAAAAGTCCCTCTCCAGCTCTCTTTAAGCCCCTTTAGGCACTGGAAGGTGCTCTAAGGTCTTCCATAGCCTTCTCTGGACTGAACAACCCCAGCTTCCTCCCAGCAGAGCTGCCCCATCCCTCTGATCCCCTTGGTGCCCCTCTGGCCTGGCTCCAGCAGTCCCTGTCCTTCCTGTGCTGGGAGCCCAGAGCTGATGCAGCCCTGCAGGTGGGGTCTCAGCAGAGCGGGGCAGAGGGGCAGAATCCCCTCCCTGCCCTGCTGCCCACGGGGCTGTGGGTGCAGCCCAGGACATGTTTGGCTGAGTGTACAGAGATCAGTACCACCACTTAAATCATGGAGTGTTACTGATGCTGGTTTGCTCACTTGCTAGTCCAAAACCTAAAGAAGCTTTACATTTCATTATGAAGAAGTAGCAGAAGCTGGTTGGTCAGCATGTAAATATGTTTAAAAATCAGAAAAGAATATTAAGCCTTGCATACAGTGATGTCTGTCTCTTGTGTAAGGAACTGTTAACTCTCATGCCATTTTCCTCCTTCCTCTTACCTATTGAGTCCTTTCATCTCATCTTTAAACTACACAGGAGCCCAGTCATCACCCATGAAGGGCAGAGGAGACAAAAGAAGTGTATATTTTTAGACAACTCCTTTGAAATAAGTGTTTGCCTAAGGTACTGCGTTATGCATTGGCTGTATTGAATGCTGTGTCTTGGTCTCTCCTCTGAAAGTATTCACCCAAGGCACTGCATAGTGCCTGCACACCGAGAAGAGAGGTGATGACATCTAACAGCAACTACCCCCAGCACCCCCTTTATTTTAGAATGCTGCTTACTGTGGCAGAAAGAAGCAAAGTGTATGACACAAAGCCTTTTTCCCCAAAAAAAATTTTGCTTTTGAAAATGGCACAGAATGAAAAATGCAGGTTCAAGGTCAGAAAAGGAAAATGAGAAGGGAATTTTTTTTAAAGTGTCCTCAGCATGGTCTAGCTGGCAGCCTGTTGTCTGCTCCCATTCTGTCCCACCAGCTGTTTCCCAGAGGGAAGGCACTGTGGTGGTGCAGGCAGTGGTTCTTTCCAAGGGTGCCAAATTTTGCCATTTGCTTGAGATCTGACTCAGAGAGCTGGTGGCAGCTGCTCACAACACAGACAAAACCGTGGCAGCTCCTGATAGAAGAAGAAAAGGCACTGAAATCCCCTGCTGAAAATGTTCACAGCCCAAAGATTCATCCTGTATTTTTGCATGGCATAGATTTGCAGTTATTAATTTAGAAGTGGAAGGAATAATTGTCTAGAAACTGACGGCAGCTATCGTATTGAATACATCTCACTCTTTAAAACTTAAAAGGTCTGGGGATAAAGCTATTCAGTATTTTCAACAGATTTTTTCATTGTCTTCCAACATCTGCCTAGCACTTGAACTTAGTTCTCTTTAGTCAGAAAGGTACTATTCCCGTTTTCCTGCCATCTTTATCTCTTTTTTTTTAACCATTTTTGTTGTGCTTCCATTAGAATGATGTGGCTTGCTATCACTTGTTTGATTTCACATTATGCCTATAACACTGTACAGTGCTGCTGCAAAAGGTCTCCTGACAGTCCCAGGAAGCTCCTGCATGGAACAGGAGTCTCCTCTGACCCAGGCTGGCTGCTGTGCCTCGCTCCCAGGGTGCCTGGAGCAGTAAAAGGTAATGTTGGTCTTACACGATTCTGAGCGCTGTATAAATTCTGCCGAGTTTAATTTTTCTATCTCCCAGTTCAGATCAAGGGGATATGGGGATTTTTGGCAGTACATCATGGGCTGCAGAAATAGCAGCTGGTTTCCAGTTATCTTCTGTGTTCCTGTTAGCCTACATTAATGGTGCAGCTGTGCCAGTGTCACCCTTTGAGCCTGTGCCCAGCTGGCCTAAAGCAAACACGGTTCCACAGGAGCCGAGACGGTGCTGTCCCTTTTGATGTGGAACGTGGCTGCCTGTGGCATGGAAGGCTATGCCTTGCAGGGAAGTAGAGAGTTCAGCATAGGAGATCAAGTTCTTGACAACTGTGGAAACATCTGTAGAGCTGGGCACGGCTTCTTGGTTTTTGCAGTTTCACTCCGGATGCTCGGAGTTCACTCTCCTCCTCTGCTCAATCCAAGTATTATTCTGGAGTGGGAACCAGGAGGGGAAGGGTCAGATGGATAAGAACAGAACTTGTGGGGCAAAATTCAGTCCCTGGGGTGAGGACCAAATCAGAGGGTGATGAAGCACAGAAACCTCTGCTCAGAAATGCATTAAGGCCAGGATACAGCTGCAGCACTGTATTGGTCAAAGGAGTGCTTAGAGAGATAGATACTCTTTTTTATCTGATATTCAAATTCCTGAGACTTGACAGAGATTAAAAGCCGTACTATAAAAGGGCAGTGTGATAGAGCCCTGCTGGCCACAGGGGCTACTTCTGCTCCGTGGGGTTGGGGGATACACAGTGGCCAGCTGGACAGATGGTCCATCCCGAGTCTGGAGGGAAGGATGGCTGGGTTGGGCTTGCTGAGAGTCCAGCATGAGAGGGAGGTGCAGACCTCAGGAGGGGTGTTGTGGCACCAGAATTCCTTGCTTCAGCATCTGAGCAGACAAAGTCAGGTTATAAAGCCAAAATGGTAAGATTCCTGTGAAAGTAGGAATTCTGTTTGTCATATTTTCTTTTTCCACAGCAGAACTTCGAGCTGCTATCTCATCTCTGCTTACCTGGGCTCTGCAGCAATTGCTGCAGTTTTCCTGCCACGAGCAAGGGTGACTCTGTCCACAGCATCTGCGTAAAACAGATCTGTATTGCTTTCAGGGGTTGTCTGTAACTTGTTGTGACTGGTTGTATTTCCTACCATGGTTCTGACAGAGAGAGGAATAGGGATGGTCCACAAATTATTACTGAGGAACCCCAGATTTGCATTGCAGTTAACTCTGGAGTTTGATGAAATTTCAGGTGGGGCTTATGGTCATACTCTGTCAGGATTTCTCTGCTAAATAGGTGAAAAAAGAGTTCTTGTTTTAGAGGGACTTCAATGCTAGTGGAGTATCAGCTGCACATATATGAGACATAGACAAGAGAGTATAATTTGCAGTATTTCAAGTTTGGGTATGTTAAAATGCACAGAATGTGGGTGTTGAAATAGCCTTTGAATTTAGAGCACCTGAATTTGAGGATTCCTATCAGATGGCAACATCCCTGGCAATGATGGGACTGCTATGGTGTGGTCAGAAATGTGTTGGCAAGTGACAGATCACAGAGTAGATGGTGAACTCCACAGCTCTGATGCAGCTTCCTGTCTGCATTCATTATTTAAATCACACTCTCTAACCCTGCCCCTGCTTGGTTTATCTCACCTGAGACCTTTGAGTAAAACTAGGTTAAAATGTACTTGCAAGAGAAACATTTTGGAAATGTAACTCACTTGCAGTGCATTAAATGAGCAAATTTAAAAGCCAACGTGAGTGAAGAAAACAGAAGAAAGGTTTCAGAAGCCAGTGAGTAACCAAAGCAGAAACAGGACACTGACTGTAATTTGCACCTGAAAGCTGTGAAAGCTGACCCCAGGCTTTCAAGTGTAGAGCAGGTCTAACCCCTAATAGGCTTGGACAAGTAAATAAGACCTTGCAGCAGTGAAAGTGCCTTATTGTGACTGTGCTTGTGGGAGCCAGTGTTTTTCTCAGCCAGGCTCCACCTCACTGTGTTCTCCTCAACATAAAGCTCCTTCACTTAGGCTTAGTTCCAGTGTTCAAGATTTCTGTGTATTTTTAGCATGTTGTTTGTTTATCATGTGCCATATATTTCTTATAGCAACAGCAGGGCAAGGTAAACATGGGGTCTGGTGTCTAAAATAGCTTTTCTTGGAGAACACAAACAGTGCTCTCTGGTTATATACTCTGCTTGTATGCTCTCTGCTTTTATACACTCTGGTTAGGCTTTTTTGGGGGAGGGAAGGGGAACTTTTATAAAAAATAAGTGTAGAATACAATAAATAAAAGAATAAAAATGGAAAATCTTTGAAGCTGACACTATACAGCTAAGTCAAACTGTTTAGATTTATGTGCAAAGTAAGGAATTTTGGTGCAGAGGGTTGCTTCAGCATTTCTTTCTGTGGAGAGAAATGTCAATGAGCATGAATGTGTATGTAAACACACACAGAAGATGGGTACAATGACTCATGCAGACAGAAGAAAAATTAAGAAAGCTGACAATGCAAGGGTTGGTATTTAAAGCAGGAGGGGTGTGTAGTGAGCATTCTTGTAGAGTAGCCATTATTTATTAAGTAGAGGCAGAGTGAGTCGAGCTATACAAAAATATAATGAGACATGCTTCAAGGAATTTGCAGCCTATTACAAACTCAGAAAAAACCACTGCGGGCACATAAAGTACATTAAGTGCTGGTACAAGTTAGCAGTAGTGAAGGAATCTGGCTGAGGTCATTGTTGAAAAGCATTGTGATAGGAGTGAGTCTGGAGGAGGAGGAGAGGGGAAAGTCATCTGAGGTGAAATTCTTTGGAAGACTTAAGTGGACCTGACATCAGCTGCTTTGCGTGGGGTCAGTTTTATCCTTGATGCTGGAGGAAGATGATTTCCCACTTGGAGACATAGCTGGGGGAAGGAGGAGAAAAGTGAGGCAGGTTGGACTGGAAAGAAAGGTTTTATGGTGGGAGTTGAAGGAGCTTTTGAAGATCAAGCTGAGGGAAAGTTAAGAGGGAAAGAGGAAATAATTTGAATGTATGGAGCTACAAAATGACAAGTGAGCTTGATTTGGAGCTAGTCAAGGAGCACTGGTTACAGATGGTACTGAGATGGTTTTTGGGAGCTGAGTCAATCCAGAGCATTCAATACCACAGGAAATGTAGAAAAATTGTAAGTAAAACAAGAGTAGAAGAGGGGAAAGCTTTATTTAATGAATTCCTTGCCTAGGCATTGGCTATCCTTATTTCAAGAGTGTGATGTCTCTTAATTTAAAACAAGATTGATTATCTATGGTGTGTTATGGAGGTGATCAGAAAACAGAAGGGAACCTCTTGCTGTGGGGTTGTCCAGTGATACCTTAAAAAAATCATAAATCCATTAACCCAGTAAGTATGAAGGAAGAAAAGGGAAGATCAAAGGTGGGATAAAAAAGAAGTTGCTTATTAAATTGCTGAGAGAAGAAAAAAAAAAGTGTCATCTGGATGTGAAAAATGGGTAGTAGTGAGGTAAAAGGAGGAAAAGCTATGTGGAGGGAGCTGACTTGGAGTGCCCAGGTGCCTCCCTTTGTTTATATTTAGTTGATTTTAACTAACAGAGAAGTATATCCTCATGTGAGGGTGGTCACCACAGAGAACCCAAGGCAAGGCTTTGCTTAGTTAAAGGTTAGTGCTGACAATACCATCTTATCACAGCAAGCTGAAAAAGAATGCAATGGGACTTCCTAGCAGTGAATTTTAGGGAATCTTCCTAGTTTCTGGTTGCAAGGGACAAGAAAATAACAAATTGTGGCTAGTATAGCATGGCTCCTGGGCAGGTTTCAAACCAGCCATGGTTTTAAAGAGAGTCTGATGAAGCAGAAGACCTTACCCACTCTATAAATTGTAAAAGAACCTCTTGCACCTTCTCTTTTTCCATATGATTACTGTGCACTCACTGGGGCTGCGTACTCCCAGAGGAGCCAAGTTACAGGTAGAAGATGATCCTGGCTGCTCTCTAAGCAAACTAGGGAGAGAAGGGGCAGACAGTCTTTCTTCCAAGATCATAAATTTCAGGGAGGAATTCTTTATCCTTTTCAAAACTTATGCAAGAACATCTTCTGACCCTGGACCTGTTAAGCTGTGAATGCCCAGCCTTAACTTTTGCACTGTGAAAACAGAGCAGCCCTGGTGCTTTTGGGTGTGATCTCTGGCTCTCCTGTGGTGTGACTTAATGGGTGTGGCAACACCTCACCTCTGCAGCTGGTGATATATACAATATATACCTATATTTGTATAGGTAAACTGCGTGCTGTTTCCCAGATATCTGACTATGCATTTGGGAGCAGGGACGGAGAGTTTGCCATTATCTTACAGGTTCTGCATTCCCCAACTCCCCAGTTCTGGAATTTATAGCCTCCTATATTTATTTCATAATGGTGCAGATGCTTCCAAGTCAGCAAACTCAACCATCCTGACAACATATTTGCTTTTTCCAGCTGTCTCTTCCAGGGATGCTCAGAGACCCTGTGGCCCTACTCAAAAAAATATCTGTTCTTGAGAAAGAGTATCTAAAGATTATTTGTGTACCATGGGCAAATACTTGGTGAAAGAAATATTTTTAAAATATTTACTTGTGTACCAGATGACCTTTCACCTGTTTAGCATGTTAGTGTGAATATACCTTCTGTGTGTCTCCTCAGCAAAATCTGGTTTAGAACATTCCACACAGATCTGGAAAGAGAAACCTGCAGTTTGGGGAAAAAGATATATCTATGGACTGCTGCCCCTGCCAGTTTTCAGGAGTTTATTACTCTTAGGGGAAAGCTTAATAGTCTGTTAATTGAGAAGACAGAAGATCTTTTACACTTGGCTGCACACTATTATTAGGAGCATAGTAATAAAGGGAACAAACCTTAGCCCACATATTCAAGTAAAAATTTGCAAAATAAGTTTAACAAGATAGTGATGAATTATCCACGCTACAATGTGTAGCAGAGCACAAAAGGGCTCATAGCAATAAAAGCATTGATTACTGAGAGGGATTCTGCTCATTTTCATTTTTGCCATCGACAAGGTACTTGTTTCTCATGCTTCTGAGTTAATCCACAGGTTGTAGAATTGCAACTCCATAATGTCATGGCAAGGTGGAGTCCTAGCTTGCAGAAAATTATTAATTTTTCCAAAATATCACAATTTTTTAAACTTTGGATCCAGACAACTAGATCAGAGTGAACGCTGGGTTCCTGGGAGGTACAGAACAGTTTGTTCTGAGGTTTTGCTTGCTTTGTATGCAGGCAAAACTGCTGCTTTTCAGAGGGTGGTCTGATGGTGCTGTGATTCACACATAGTAGCAGTGGTACCATGACAACTTCAAACTCAGCTGTGCCTGTGAATTTCATCTCCAGTGCCAGCCCCATCATTTATAATTCCCATGGTGGCTTTTTTGGTGATTTTTTTTTTTTAATGGTACAGTGTCACTCTGAACTGTTCCTAGGATTTTAATGCAAGTTGTTATTGTCCCAGCTTAAACAAAGAAAAGAACACAACATTAAATTTGTGAACACTTCTGGGGCTTACGTTTTTCTATCAAAGTAAATTATGGCTCTGTTAAACAAGAAATGATTTCATAAACTCTCTTGTGTTTGATCCTTATCTACTTAAAAGAAATCCAGCATGCTGCCGGTATGGAGTCCATGAAATTTATATCTCAGGCATTCCTGGGATTAGCTCCTGGTCCTTGCACGTGGCTTTGCCAGGGCAGGGCCTGACCTTTGTGTCTCTGTTCCAGGGAGGCAAAAACAACTGAGGCCTTTGAATCTGCATATCTAAATCCAGTGTGTTCCCAATGAATCTGTAGCATTTACCACTTGAGAGAAGATCTTTTTTAAAGCCAAGTTAGGAGCACCTGCCCTGGGGAATGGAGAGAGCATGCAAGCTTTGCAAAGGAGGAGTAATATATCTTTTAGTGCTTTGTTTTAATCAGGCCATCACCTTGCTGGTGCCAGATTTCCAGTATTTTCTTCTGCGTTGTTGTTTGTTTAAAAATACATATAAACCAGGGCTGTTGGTGTGTGTTTCAGGGCCCTGGCACCACGACAGGCTGTCACTGTCCCTTGTCTCCCTCATGGCAAAGCTGGTGCTGCTCCTGAGAGCCATATATATTCCAAACATCTGGAAAATAGATGGAATTTGCATGCAAGATGTGCACTATCCACTGACATACCTTTGTAAATCCGAAAATGGAGGGGGTGGGGGAAACAACCCCAAGTTGAAGAAGAGGAACTCTCCAAATTAATTTTTAAAAAGCGGATCTCCTGATGAGTTCTGACTAGCCTGAAGTCTCCTACAAATTGTGGCAGCTCTGCCAAGAGCTGAGATTATTTTGGGCCTGCCTGGATCACGTCAAAGCTGTTTGCACCCTCTTCTCCTGGCACCAAGTGTCCCAATGTGCTGCCCTGGCTGGGTCACGCCGCTGCCCTGACCCGGTCAGGTATGATGCACACACTAAAACCAAACAGGTGCTGGGTGTGGGCACTCCCTCCTCTCCTGGGAGAACAGAAGAATTGTGCAACATCACAGGAGAGGGCTCTGGGAGCCAGGGCTCTCAGGGGCCCTTGGGCATTGCTCAGAAAGGAGGAGATGGGGCGTGAGGAGAGCACTTGTGCTGATAGCAGCTCTTCTCCGCCAGTGACGCAATCAAATCTGGCAGCCAGCTGGATCACCACCAACACAGTGTCTTGAGGTGTTGCTAGGACCAAGTAAAAATACTGGGACTGGTGTGGCATCTACACTGTGCCACATCTACGAGCTACTCAGAGTCAAGGTAGTCTAAGGAAATGTGAACTTGCTGGAGCTGTCATGGAGAAATTTGGAGTAAGACACCAGCACAATACAGGAGACAGTACGTAAGCTGATGCTGGCTTCCAGCTAAGGGTTCCACAGCCCTTTCAGCAATGTATGCCACATGTGGAGAAATGGCAGCCCAGCCAGTCATCAGTGCCACCCTCTGAGGGGGAATCTCAGCCGCTCCACAAACCGAGCCCGTGACAGAGACTGAAAGGCGCCCAGCGAAGGGAGCGGAAGTTTCTGAATGTCTGAAACTGCTGTTCTTTTTTCATGTTGGTGAAACTTGAGTCTGCACAACTGTGTCTGCAGAGAAGCATGGAAATTCCCTGCAAGGAAAGCTTGTGCTAACAGTTGGCGTGTGCCGCGTGCAGAGCTGCCGACAGACGGCTCCCAGGAAGTGAACGGGAGCGCCGCACGGGAATGGCAACATCTGCCCACCAGGAACCGAGATCCAGGGCTGTGTTTTCCAACAAATGACACACTTTGGGCAGCTGCCTCTGTGAATGGGGAGCTTTCAAAGATGTTCATCTCCCTCCTGCAATTTGACAGCCCAACCATGTGTGACTCCTGGTGGCTGATCTTTCCTCAAACGCTTGGTTTCCAGCACTGCAAATGGACTTGATGCTCTGATAGCCCACCAGCTGTTCAGTTTTAAGGCAACAAACACGTTGCAAGTATTATTTTTTTTTCATGTGCTCCTTTCAATATGTTCAGATGTGAAAGTACTTAACTGCATAATGCTCCAGATGTCTGAAGGCCTCTCGGGGATGAGAGCACGCACTGGTGATATTATGGCCTGGAACAGTGTTTTTTGTGTGCATTAGGAATGACTACAATTAGCAATGAAAATTTAGGGCAGGAAACCACCTACCCAGAGAAGAGATCGACTGCAGACAGAGCCACGCACGATAGTTCTGAAAACTGAGCAATATTTGACATCCAGATAAAATGAAGATAAGTCTGAAACTCAGCCACTCAAAAACCAAGTTAAAGTAGGTCAGTGAGTTTAGACCCAGCACTGCAGTTTGAACAACTCACAGAAAGTATCTGCATATTTTTCAAAACATAGGCACTGCCTAAAGCCATTGCTTTGCAGCAGATCCAGAAGTCGACTGAACATCCAAAAGCCTAATCCAAGACCTTCCAATGCTGCAATAACATTGAAAATGAGACTAAATCATCATCCTTTTTTAAGAAGTGTTCAGTCAGGGGAAAAAATTTAAAAGGGTTAAGCTTCAGCTGACACATGCCCTACTTCTCATGTGAGCTTACTAGGAACAGCAGCAGGAATACATTTCTGTAAGAGCAAGCCAAGCATGAAGCTTGGTTTTGGCCTTGGAGTCATACTGTTGTGGCCCATCTTGGGGCTTGTATGGGGCCACAATACTTCTTCCAGCTCAGTCCTGCCCACCAGCTGCTTCCTTCAAGGGCAGAGCCTGCCCACAGCCAGGGCTACCACAAACCTGCCCTTTGACAAGGCTGATTCTCTGTTTGAGTGTGGAGAAGAAAAGGCAGCAAGTGTTCAGCCTCCCCTGGGCAGCGTAGCTTAGCTCCAGGGTGACAATGGCTCTCTCAGCAGGGCACCCAAAAATGCAGCAAGCTGGGTCAATCCCAGCTGCACCTGTCACCTTTAGGAAAATATGCAGCAGGGTTCCTGCTTCCTCACCCAGGTCCAATGCTAGTAATAAAAATAGTTAATGTTAATTTGTTACTGGGGAAGAGCAGCAGCATCGGCCAGTTAGTGGAGCTGGCACGTGACTTCTCACTTTTTGTGTTGGCATTTCCTCTCTCCTGAAAACACAGAAGGTTCTGGTTCTGGCATACCATTTCTCTGCAGGTTTTCAATGCATAAGATGAGAGTTCATTTAAAAAAAAAAAAAGTAAATAAAAAAGGCAGAAAAATCACCCAAGCCAGAATAAAGTGACACCAAATAACTGGCTAGAATCCTTAATCTCTCTTGATAGCAAGCTTTCCTGAAAGCTTGTACAGACTTTCACAGTGAATGACTCAGGTTGGTATTTAAATTTATTTGAGAAGAAATCACCCTAAAAATATAAGTGAAGACTGATGCAGTTTTCTAGGTTAGGTCTGCCTTATTTAGTGAGCCTCATTACATGTTCAATGACATAAAACCAGGTGGCAGTTGACACACTAAACCAGTCTAAACAGGTCACAGTCTGCTCCAATGTCAATCATTTGCCTGGGGTCAGGAAGTAAAAGTAGGCCATGACTTCATTTCTGAAAGCATCAGATTGGGTTTTGTTCCTTGTTAGTTTTGCTCAGCTCCTGTGTTGAAGTGCAGTGGTCACATCCATCCTGGGGAAGCAGCTGAACCTGAGGCTGTCTCTCTGCAGGAATCCCCTGCACGGGTTTGCTGCTGCTCCTCCCTGGACAGTGCCCACCCCTGCCTTTCCTGGCTGCTGAGGGGCTGCTTCTTTGTTATCCCTCTTGCCTTGAGCAAAAATCATTAGGAATTTCACAGAGCAGCTCTCTCAAACAGCTTGTTCTGTGTGTACACAGAGTCACGAAACGCAGTCCCTGGGATAAAAGTCTTGGCTAACAGGCTGGCATCAGGATCTTTCCTTTGGTTCACATCAGCTGATTGATACCTCTGGTGTCTCTCTTTTCAGTTAGCAGGGTAATTACAATAACATACCTTTTTGCTAAAACAGAGTTTCTGAAAATACATTGTGTGCAGCAGCAAGGAAAAGCCGATGCTGTGGAAAACAACAGCTTTTGTAAAACTGCATTTTCTGTGGAAAAAGGGCACAGAATTTTTTCAATGGACAATAGTTAATAGTGCAATCCTCCCAGGTAATTCCTTGCTTTCCTATCTCCAAGTATAGCTCCAAAGGAAAAAATATTAATATTATTTGAAGTAGGAAAAACCAAAATACAATATTTTACTTTCTTTTTACCTCCAATTCAGCAGCAAGGCCAGGAGTGAGAGGGCAGGGTCTTCAGTGCCAGGTTAAAGTGCAGAGAAAGCAGTGGTAGTTCAGCAGAGATTTGGCCCCAGAGTTCTGCACTGGGGACATGCCCCAGCCTGAGTTTCCTTTAGTATGCAGCACCACTCACACTGTGTGATATTTCATCATGTCAGTGGTGCTTTCGCCAGGTGTTTTGGAGGCTTTAGTAATAAAAACATAGGCAACTGCTGAATCAAGTGAAAATTCATCACAATCCTTTTAGATAAGATGCTGTAGGACCCTTGACACAAGTCTTTCAGTGATAAATTTCTATTGTGTATGAAATAAAATTACTTAGAATCATATTCCAATTTTTAATTTCAGGCAGCTGTGTGGATCATCAACATTCCTGAAGGATCTGTGGTAAATTCAATTACTGAGAAATGTTTCACCTGATATAGAAAAGTTGAGTGGTGTGCATTACATTATTAGATGTTTGTTTATTGATTTCTGAGGAGTTATCCTATTATAGTTTTTTAATCCTTCTAAAGACTGCCTCAGGTTTTTGAGAAGCACTTTGGGTCTGAACAGCCACGCTAAAGGAGCGATTTATTTGGTCTTAGTACGAGAGAAAAAAATTCAGCATTTTAAAATTTGTCACCAGTTGGAAGCTGAGATTTAAATTTGAGAAGGGAAATCTGGATTAAGTATTTTAGATGTACTTCTCTATAGAAAAGAGTGAACAAGCAGAAAAATTCTGAGACAGGTCACGGATGGAAAAGAAAATATTGCTGTGCAAATATTAACAGAGAAATGTGCTGGAAATGAAGATGGAAACTTTCTGAACTCTGATACTTACTGAAGCATAAACTGGACTTCAGAGGTATCTACCAGTAATTGTTGCCTGTATGATATTTCTGTGTGGACTGGTAATTTTGGTATAATATAATACCACTTGTCTTAGCCACTCATTTAGTCTCCTTTCTTGTGGCTGGTTCAAAGTGCAACTTTACATACCAGACAAAAATTAATTCTCTAGTTCCATATGTCTGAATACAAATTTGGAACAAAGTCAGAAGCAGTTAAAAGTAAAATTCAAGTCCTGAGATCTCAGAAAGAAACTTGTGCTTCACAGGTTCATAAGTACATTCTAGTTTTGCCAAGTAATATGGTACTAGTGCTTGTCATTAGGTGGTAAAATAAATATGTGATCTGTTTTGTTTGGTTTTGGTTTGCTTATTGTTTATTTATTTGGGTTTTTTAAGAGTACTTTTTAGATTTGTTTGTGAACCTCCAAAGCAGGCTAAGTTGGTTGTGGGAATAATTGGTGGAGACTGCAGACTGAAGAGAGATTGTTTTCCCAGTGGAAATGTTGATTACTCATTTCTCTTGTTTTCCTTCCTAGGAACTCCAAGGTTATGTATTTTAGGATCAGAAGTGTAATTGTATCCTCAGAGCATATCAGTTCAGTTTATGTAAGGAGCATCCTGGCATGTGTCATATGAATTCACTGGTCAAACGCTCTCTAATGCTGGTCTGCTTTAGTTCAGGTTATCCATAAGTTGCAAGTATAAGACCATGATCTTTGTTGTCATTCAGTAGATATCCAAACCAGACATCACCAAACCTTTTTCTTAGTTATCCTGCTGTGGACCACATAGGGTCCTTAGTGGCAGAAACAAAAAGTACTTGAATTTGTTGAGTTTGTTGTTTTGCAGAAATTAGTAGTGCTGTGTTTTAAGTTACAGAACAACTGGAAAAAAACCAGTCATATTATATTTACAGAAGCACATTTTCTAGGGTAAAACTGAGAACTCAGCCTTGTAACCACAACTTAGCATCTAACACTGAGAAATCAGGGTAAGTTTTAATAAGGTCTTTAATAAAACTGAGGGTGTGTATTAGCAGAATGCCACAGCTTCTGGAAGTATCACAGGTGTACATATTTTCAATATAAAGTATTATTGGCTTAGAATAATATAATTGAAGTATAAGAGAAAAGATGTTCTACTGAAAAATCTATTTTTAGCTTCAAAGAAACTTAAATTAAAGAGGTAGAAAACATTAGGTCACTGATAGTGTTCTCCAGAGCCCTTAGAATTCAATGGGAAGTTCTGGATTGAATGCAATCAACCACAGCAAATGTGAAAGCTTGGTATGAAAATGCCCCCATAAGCAAAGAGATATGATGTCTGATGGTTGTGCATGCCAGAAAATTACTTTCTATTGGGATTCTGAAAAACTTTACTTTTTCAAAAAAGATGTAAAATACATTGCATGCTATGTTTTATACCCATTTTTCACGGTCCAGGCTTTTAATTGCAGTCCAGTGATTCAATTAAGAGTGAGGAATTCTAACATGTGTTCACATATTTCTCTAAAATCTGTTAGTTCTTCACATAACTGGAAAAATACCTAAGTTCAAATTAGGTACCTTTATGTATTCAGGCAGTCTCATGGAATGCATTGCTATTGTGGGCAAGTTCCTGTGACTGTTATTGAACCAGGTTACTCTTTATTTCACTTCATGTTGTGTTAGGATTTCATTTCTAGAACTGGTTCAAACCTACATATTTTGATGTATCTAGTAGTGAAATCTCTAGTTAAGCAAAGGGGCTGGAATGACCAATATTTACATTGACAGAGGAATGCAGGAAAGTTTCCTTATTGTAATATTGGCTGTAGTGAGTTTTATTAACCTTTTATTTCCCTTTTGTAGCCAGGTGACGCTGGTTATTCACTGCACAATCTAAGTTAAACAGCAGCTGGTTGGCTCCCACATTATTCTGTATAAGGATTTCAAAACTCATCCTGGTGTATCACTTTCCATATGTTTCACACTGAATTTTAAGCAGAGGAATGTCTGTCTCAGCCTAGATACATCCAGTCACACCTTCCCGGTATAGAAAGTCCTGGTTAATAATTTAATCACAAATATACTTTTTTGAGATCTCTACAAGCATTAGCATTTGCTGTTGTTCTTCCCAATTCTTTAGATAAAATTTTAAAAATGACAAAACAAAAGCAAAACCAAACTCAAAAAAAAANAAAAAAAAAAAAGAGGGGGGTTGGGGGGAAAAAGATATTTGCTATTATTTAAAAAAATTCTGTCAGAAGGAAGACCATAGCAGCAACATAAAATAGCCAGGTGTAAAGCAGGGGAAAATGCATTCTCTCTTTTTTCTTCCTTAAAAAATGACATTTTTAGTGTTTTCAGGTTACTCTTGCCCTGATTAGCCATATATCTTAGTGAACTCATTGAACATACACAGTAAGGTCTCATTTATCAAGATTATAGGTGAAAGCTTGGAAAATGGAGAATTTTAATAAAGTCAGCAGCAAAAGGGCAGAAGTGTCTTTGTGCTGCCCAGGCAGTGGGATAGTGAGCCATGCTGTACAGGTAAGAGGGGCAAACACCTCTCCCCTGTTTGCTGTGCAGTGTGAACACACTCAAATCTGCTCCTAAACCCACAGCTTCAGGTTTTTCTATTTCAGCAGAATATGTAGTTTAGCTGTGGCTGATATTTTCTCATGCTGTCTCATGATTTTTGAGGCTTTCAAGGCTATTCAGCATGAGACAAAGCAAATTATGAAGCTTTTCCTAGAAGGGAAAAAGCCTTTTTCCCAGGGTTACCTGTGTTAAGTAGCAGATTAATTTGAAGAGGCAGTGGAGCCATAGTGGCTAATTTGCACAATCATGAGTGAACACTTGGATTGTTTCTTATTCTTCTGATGAATCATAAAATTATTTAGGCTGGAAAGGACTTCAAGGATCACCTGGTTCCAAGCCCCTGCCAAGGGCAGGGACACCTCTCACTATCCCAGGTAGCTCAGAGCTCCATCCAACCTGGCATTGAACACTTCCAGGGATGGGGCATCCACAGCTTCTCTGGGCAACCTGTGCCAGGGCCTCACCACCTTCATAAGGAACAATTTCTTTGTAATATCAAATCTAAATCCACCCTCCTTCAGTCTGAAGACATTGCCCCCTGTCCTATCACCACAAGTTTTGTACAAAGCCTGTCTCCATCTCTCCTGTGGGCTCCCTTCAGGCACTGGGAGGTGCTTTAAGGTCTCCCCAAAGCCTTCTCTTTATCAGGCTGAACAGCCTGGACTCTCTCAGCCTTTCCTCACAGGACAGAGGCTCAGAGGGCTGTGACTGCAGCCCAGCTGAAGAGAAGGTTCAGGGGGATGTTGTCAATGTATTTAAATATCTGGAACAAGGTAGGAAGGCAGCAGCATCTGTGTATTTTCAGTGATGCCCAGGAGCAGGCCAAGAAGTTGTGCACAAACTGAAGCACAGGAGGATCCCCTTCAACAGAGCAGCAGCTTTTTTATTGTGAGGGTGACACAGCCATGGCACGGGCTGCCCACTGAAGTTGTGGAATCCCCATTCTTGAGGATATTAAAAATTCTTCTGGGCACAATGCTGGGGAGTCTGCTCTAGATAGACTTACTGTTTACAGTCCTTTTATTGTTAAATTTTGGAAGTTAAGTTTTGGAATTTTTGGCTGTTTGGGTTGTTTTCCCACAACAAGTCCCATACAGTAAAATAAAATAAGGTAAATATAGCTTTTTCTATTTTTTGCATTCCTAGAATGGACTTTTCTGATTTTAACTTTTCTCAGTTATTCAATTAAAAGTATTATAGTTGTTCTATAAGTCTATGAAATTTCAGAGATGAAGCTCATTCAGCTGCAGGTCTGTTACATCAGCAGAGTCAGTGGCAGTACAATAGTATCCCCTTTCAGGTTGTAACATGATTCCTGAGCTTGATCTGTAGCTCGCTGAAGATAAATGGAGAATGCCTACTGAGTTTACTCAGACCTGAATGGGAATCTGAATTAAATTCAATGCACAGAGAAAGATAACTTTTTTTTTTTTTTTTTTTTTTTAATCTGCAGAACTTGAAATTCTTCTACCAGCTTTGCCCACTGGCCAGAGTAAATGTCACTTTTTATTCCCCAGCTTTTAGGTGCATAGCCTTAAAAAGAATATGATTTATTTTATCATCACTGGTTAAATTACTTAGCTTATGACGCTTCTGCATGTGAATGTAGAAAGTCTATTTGCTAACTTTCTCACAGAATTTAACAAAAATTTAGCATGTATTCCATGTGTCAGAGACACCTAGACTGAATGTTTTTTTTTTACCTGAGTGACTTCTGAGTAATTTGTAAGAAGAGATAAACACTGAAGTTATAATCTGTAAAATACCATGGCATAAAACCACCAAGCTCCTCATTACAAGGTTCAGCCTTATATTTTTATTCCACGTCTAAGTTCTGTAATGATTTCAGTCTACATATGAAAATGCCTAGAAGACTTTATCACCACCTTATCTGTTTGAGTGCATCCTGTGTTTTGCTTAAATATGTCTGCCTCAGTTGATACTCTGCCTGAAAGCCAATAGAAGAGTTTCTCATTTGGAACAAGTTCTAAAATTTAAATCAGGAAAAGACCTCTTTCTGCATTTTCTGTCAACTTCAGAAAAAGTCTATAGAAGAAATTACATAACCTAGATTCACAGTTACAAAAGGATTAATAGTAATATTTTGTATTCAGGGGACAAGGGAGATTGGTGTTATATAATATTTCAAAGCTGCTGAACAAAGCAGCTTGATAATGGAGGTAATATGAAGTGAAATATCCAAGATTTAAAGAAACTGATGGAATGGTGCTGTTAAAGTCACCAGGAAGGCTGCATCTCTGGAGATATCCTTAGAAAGGAACTAGGCCATCAAACTGAAGCTCTCAGCTTCATCTTTAATAGATAAGAAGCTCGTTTTGCAAAAATCAGTGTAGCACAGTTAAATTGGGGCTCTGGTAATTATAGTGGCTGAAGTTCCCACTGTTAAGGATCTCTTCCATGCTTTCTCCTATTTATGCTTGTGCTGCTCTGCTCTCCTGCCCTTCTGCCTTTGTCTTTCCACCTTCCAAAACAACACCTGAGTTGACTGGTTAGACATGGCACCCAAGAAAACCCAGTAAGGGGCATTATGGTCATATTTAACATCTAGAACAACAACAGCTAAGGTGTAGGGAGGAACTATCAAAAGCAGCTTCATTTTTGCAAAGGTTTTGTTAAAGTGTTTTTTCAAACAGCTTTTGATAGTAGATTTACATGTAGCTTACAGGATCTGGGTTTTTAAGCCTAGTGTGGTCTGGAAGCACTGATGAAGTTTTGGGACTCACCTACAGTACTAAAAACTCTGCAGGTCCTTAAAAAAGAGGGACCAGGTGTCATAACACTTACTAAGCCCAGAGGAACCTAAAGCTGAGAATGCAGAAGAATTACAAGGGAAGATCAGTGCAAAAGTGAAATACTGAAAATCAAAGATAGAAAATATGGGGAAAAAATCCCCAGAGAAGGAGCAGGCAAACTGCTTCTCTTGCTGCCTTTTCCAATCAAAAAGAGTAATAACCATTTTTTACTTGATTTCCACCTGACAGGATGACAAAAGAGCACTTGGAATGACTGTGACAAGAGCCTATGTGCCCCAAACCCTTACTAATTCATGTATTGATTTTTTTAGGGAAAAAATATCTAGCCTTTCATATGTCTGGTAAATGTAAATCAGTGACTTGAATTAGCAGCTGCTTACTCTTATATGCATACAGAGATGTGATAGTCTCAACTAGAGGGATTTGCAGCCTTATTACTTTTTATCTCTTTTGGAAAAGTTTAAATTGGGTGTTGAAACTGCAGTGAACCTTATTAAATACCTTCTCTATCCTCACTGGTTGCCTTAAGTGCACAGTAGTTCTTTTGTGTTGCTGCAAGAGGGATGAAAGATTTAGAAGCTCAAACCTGTCCAAAAGGCAGCAGGCACATGCAGATCTGGAGAGGGTGCTTTCTCATTTGTAACAATGCCAGTGCTTTATTGTGATGCCTTGGAAGCACCTCTAGGTATTGATTCTGAAAAAGGTTGGCACAGGTTCAGCCCCAGTGAAAGCAACAGAGTCAGCTTATCCAGCTTGCTTTTGAGGACTTCAGCCATCTATCAAGTAAGCAGGTTTTGCATATCTGGATGAATAATTCCTGTACAGCAAACAGCACAGCAACGCTTAGTTTAATCCCATAGCTGCTAATCTAATATACATTTCACTGTTAACACTTTTTTTTTTTTCCTTCAAAATGGATATTCAGTGACTTCTTGCTTTGGGATTCAGGTTTCAGCTTTAAACAACTGATTTTTATTGCCAGGGGGCTGTCAGCCCTTTCATTATCAGTCACATGCCCGCTCCCCTTACGCCTGTGGATCTTTTCCCTTCTCTGGCTCACGCTGCGTAACCTCCTTTCCCTCCTACGTCACAGGCACTGCAATCCTTTTCCTTTTCTGTTCCATGCCCTGCAATAATCTCCTGCTAATGCACCAGCAGCTCTCACTAAGAGAATAAGCCCTGCCACCCCCAAGCTCAAGCAGCTTCCTCAATAATACCACATGATGGGAGATTACGTGCTTAAAATATAGCTCAGTCTTAGCGTTTTCTTGCTCGTTGTAATTCAAGCCCTTCCTTGTGAGTTGTGGCATGTCCCAAATCCCTGCCTCAGGCCTACAACCCTGTTTTTTAGGATGATCTGAATCCTTACTGGACTTCCCACAAGTCCAGGTTTCTGGGAGGAAATGCTTCCTGATGTGCCCTCAGCTGCCACGGATGGCACGTTACCACATCCCTCAGCTAAGATACAGCCTTCAAAATAAGGCTGGGCCTTGGTGCAGTGCTTAGAGCCCCCAGAATTGCAGAAAAAGTAAACAAAACAAGTTGCATTTTGCAGTCCTCCAGTCCTAAAATGCAGCTGGTTATTCATCTTCTTGTTTACCTCTGAAAAGTTGTGTGTGTGCATCTTTGTGTTCGTGTTTATCTAGCTGGGAAACTCACAGCATTTTCAGTAAATATGGGAAGTATAAATCTCTGCACAATTTTTCTGGAAATTCAGCAAGCAGGTTGATGTATGTGAATATCTTAGTATAGCAGGTTGATATATGTGAATATCTTATATATCTTTGAGAATGAGGTCCCTGAATAGCTGTGTCACATAAGTTCCTGTGCAAGTACTGGAGTAGATAGGTGCTGTATTATAAATTCTTTTACTACTAAAACAACTTTAGAAATTGGATAAAATGCTTCTTTTAATCTCCTACCATTTTTAAACTGTTGCTTTTCCTTGGACTCTGAAGTTTGGCAAGCAGATACTTCAGGTTGCAGAATTGCGTAGTAAGACTTTGATTCATCATGCAGTCAGAGATCCATAAAACATTTTCTTCTTCTGCAAAGAATCTTGTATGGCTTTTTGTTTGGGGTTTGTTTGTTTGCTGGGGTTTTTGTTTCATTTTGATTGGTTGGTTGGTTTGTTGTTTTTTTTTTTGTTTTTTTTTTTACTGAAATGTATTTATATAATAAAAGCAAACCTATGCAGGATGCCTGGATCCACTATGTGCTCTCCTACACAACTTTGAGAGGAATATTTTGCTCTGTTATATGCTAGCTGTAAAATGAGAGTATTAGTTCTTGCCTTCTTTAGTAAGTCTATTTGAGGCAAGATAAATGTGAAGGGATAATTTTACATTATTACTATGATAACACTGTTCTTTTTAATGTATGTTTTCATGCAAGACTTCCTAAAAATCTTATTGTTATTTCACTGAATCATTCATTAGCCTTTTCCCTGTTAAAATATGTCGTTTTTTTCATTTTTTAAACAAGATTTTACTGACATAACTGTCTTTTTGGTGGGGACTTTCCACCATGGCTGAACCAAAGGAGAGAGAATAGATTTCTTTCTGAGCATGCTTTTCTTGGCAGGCTCAGGTGGATACAATCTGGAATAACAAAGAGTCTTAGGGTAGAATTAATTTTCTTTTTATTTGGCTATCTAAAAATTTGTTGTCCAGTCAAAGTTAATTGTGCAGCGAAATATTTTCTAGTGAGTATTGAAGTCAGCTGTCAGTCTTCCTCATAGTCTGGTTATGCTTTTTGAGTCTGTTATAGAAACACTTTCAGTGATCCAACATAATGTGTGTTTTTCACATATGAAAAGAATGAGTTTTCTTTCTTTTGCAAGGTTGTGACTTTTTGTATTTTTTTTTAAACCTGGGTGTACAAGTTTCTGTATTTAAAAAGGATAAGTGGTTTTAGAGGTAGTAAAAATAATTCATCACAAGTAGTAATGTAAGGGAGGGCTAGAGCATAGAATTCTTTCTTCCTGTGATTTTATTTTGTTGGAACCAAGAGTATGGCTGGCCACGTGACAATTATTCCTGCCTCATTTCATAGCTACAAACAACCAAAAATTCAGTGGCATTTATTCACATACCTGGAGAGAATACTCAGTAGTTTTGTTTGGGTGGATTTTCTGAGATCTAAAAGCTTTTAGCTGGATTTTGCTCTAAGTTTCAGCTGCGGTGAGTTAATTTTAAGGCCATTAGGTAGCAAAAGGTCAAAAAGTGGGGTCTGTTCTGTTTGTTGGTGTTTCTAGACTAGAACGTGGGACAATTCAGGACCAGGGTTAAGTTTTAATGTCATAAGGCAGAAGCTGGACTATGATCTCTATGCAGTGCTGGGTTTTATTACCCTGAGTGGGACTATATGTGAAATACCATGGCTTGTTTAAGCCTGGCTGACTCCTTTGAAGCATTAGTATAACTCTGACCATGCTTCTTTCAGGGTGCCACATGAGCTTGCACTTGAATTTTATGGACTGTTAGGTGCAGAAGGTTGATCATCCACTCTGACAGCTGTATGGAAACTCCACAGGCCCAGCATAATTTCTTCTTCATTTTAGATGGCAAAATATGTGGCACAGGAAGGGGCTGCATGGTTGAATGAATCATAACCATAAGAAGTCTCTAACTGAGGTCTATTTTTCCTGACTCCTGCTCCATGGCCATGTCTTCCCTTACTCCACTGTCATGCTGCCATAATGTGTAATTCAGGTATTCATAATGTGTAATTCAGGTATTGAGCCAATGCTATTATGAAAGAAATCCAATCAGAAAATGGAAATCCTCCTCTTTAACCCTGTTAGAAGTTCATATGAAAGGTAGTGAGAGGCACTGTAACATCTATACCATAAGTTTTAAAAAATACATTTTATTCCTGGATTTACTGAGAAATGCTATTGAGTAGATTTGAGATGAACAAGAGAAAAGGTAAGAAATCATCAATATAATTTTAGGCCAGTCAGTTCTTAAGACCTTGGTTTGCTGAAAGACATCTGTAATGTTACTTGAAGTCTCAGTTTTTAAACTAGATTTTTAAGATTTTATATTTAAAATGAGCCTGAGTATGTACTTAGCCAGGGGCTGCAAGCACCACCATGCATGTTTAAGATGCTGCTGCCCACTGCACCCAAGCTGAATCAGAGAGCAGAGCAGAAAGGGTATGAATTCTCCTAAATTGCCTGGGTATAAAGCTAGCTGGATTGGCTTAAACTGCTGTTAAAAGCAGCTAAGGCATTAGAAAATCGTGCTTATGTTACTGTGAAGCAAGTCATGGGAGACACTTTAATGTTTATGAGACAGCTGAAATACATTTTAAGCAAATCAATAAAAGCAATAACAATAGTCATTAAACTTCTTACCAAGTATGCAGAGTGTACCGAAGACTTCAAAAATTCTCAGAATTATTTTTGTGCTGTAGGTTGCTGAAATATTCAATTGGGATTGGCAGGAACAGTAAACTACTGCTGGAATGCAATGGAATTTCTACAAGTATGTATATGGCATCTAGATTAATACCAAATGAGTCCTTCATTATTAATGCTACCATGATGAACACCAAAGTCATTAATAAAGTTTAGATCAACTCTGAGACCGTGCCAGCAAAAAGACAACAGTGCAGTACAAAAAGATGATTTTCAATATGAAAAGAATCTGTGTCAGATTAAAATTCATATTAGAAAGAATAGAAGGCTATGACTAAAAGTGAAATACTGAAAATCAAAGATAGAAAATATGGGGAAAAAAAAAGCCCAGACTGTTCTCTTAAAGATGCTGCAGCCTGCTCCTTTGTGGTGAGGGTGACATACATGTTTGTGCTGTTGAAGGGACAGCCTGCATGGACAGAGGTGGGAGCTGTGCACTGTATTCAGCAGGACCAAATTTGGATCCACCCAAAAACCCCTGGCTGCATTGTTATGTACAAGCAATGCATTTCTAAATTCTGCCAAATATGGTTTCCTTATAACTCAACACAAAAAAAACCCCAGCCCAGACCTTGAATCAATAACTGTGCAGATGGCACGTGTGGGTAGTACATGAGAAAGTTTTTCTTACAAGTTTCTTTGTGTATCTTCCCCCCCTAGACTTTCTTTTACCTCAGTAGCCTTCTCACCTTTGCCTCTAATTTGCTGCAGTTTATTTAAAGGATTAAATTTAATTGGAATAAGAGATTATCTGAGGATTTGTTCAAAACTATAACCTAGGAAAGTCTGTTCGTGTGAAAATGAAGTGTATTTTGAAAATACCGTCACGTATTTAAATTACTGACAAAAGTCATTAGAATTTGGTGGAGTCGTGTAGCAGATAATTGATCAGTTGATCAATGATGACAATGAACTGGTGGAGCTACCACAGACCAGACACATCCACTGGGCATCATATGGTGCTGTAAGAGGAAAGACAATGTTTGGATGTTTGTTATTTGCAAGTAGAGAGCTGCGAGCATACAAGAGAGTTTGATACACTGAGGGGATTGTTACAAGTGAAGAGGTATGGAACAGATCACAGAATCTGAGTCCCTTTTCCTGCCCTGCATCTGAAAACGTGTCCTCTGCAGTGGCACTCCGTGGGAGGGGGAGGGAGGCTGGCTCAGAGACAAGGGCTTGGCTCAGCATGTGCGATCTCATCGCGGTTCGCAGTGAACATCCTGCCACTGCTGACCGTCAGGTCACCGTGACCCCAGCCTCTATTTATTGCCACGCTGGTTTGTTTGCTCTGCAACCACGTGGGCATGATGGATGTGATCTGCTGCTCAAAGGAAAGATTGTATGGGTTGAGCCCTCTTATGCCCTGACTGGACACTGAGCCAATCATCCACTTTTTCCCTGCCATGGTTTTCCTCTGCATGGTTATTTGGGCTCCTCACAGAGATCAGAGTGTGGATCTGTGATTAATAAACTCACAGCTGCCCTGTTGTGGTCCCACATATTGCATGACAGTGTAGAGCTGCACAACTTTTTCTGGGAATCTCTTCACATACACCCAAAGTTCTCAGAATACAGTATTCCTGACAATTTTCCCCATTTTTCTAATCACCAGTGAAAACTTAGCAGCTTCTGTTGTGATGAGTGTTGGGAGCTAAGCCTCTCCCCAAAGGGAGCTGCCAGGCTGGGAAAGCATAAGGGACAACTGGATGAACTGCAGTAAAATAAACACCATGATCCAATTATAGTACTATTCTAGGAATATGTACTTAACCATTTTTAACTATGTTACTGGAAAATGAAGGTGAATATCCAGAGACCGTAGAACTTAACAAGCAATGAGTACTTTATTTAATGCATGTAAATCTTCTCTGTCCATGGTGAAATCTGTGATGTCATTTAAAGCATTCATTGTTCAGAATTATTTGACATAACATAAAGCATAACTTCAATGTTTCTCATTTAAATTAAGCTTTCAATGAGATTTTTCAGTACTTTTTTCTGAAGTCCTATTGGTTAAATAGGAAAGGTAAATTATGCTATGTTGAATTATCCTCTGATCAGACAGCTGTTGCAGGCAAGGCTCTTCCATGCTTGTAATTTGTTTGTTTGTTTGTTTGTTTGTTTTTGTTTTGTTTTGGTTTTGTTTGGTTTGGTTTGGTATTTTTGTCTGTATGACTGCTTTTCAGGCTATTTAAACACAGTTTCATATGTATCTGTACAGTTTACACTGCACAGAAATTGAATTGGAATAAATTTAAAAACATTTCTAAATAGTTGCAGGTTTAACCCCTGTCCAACAAATCTCCTAAACTTCCCTCTGTATAATAGGAAATACAATCTAGGGCATGGAGGAGAAGCAAGATATGAGACAGATCATTATGAGCTCCCATAAAGAGCTCATGAGATAACTCCTGTGACCCATTGCTGCAGTTCAGCCAGATGGACAATGTTAGTGCAGTGGAGCTATTTCTGAACCAGCAAACAACTTTTCAGCAAAATCCAGATTTTCTCTATGTATGATTTTGGTTTTTTTCAGGAAGTTTCTTTTATTTTGATAAACTGGAAACATGGCTTGCATCTGCATTTTTATCAAAGGTGATGTCTTTCCATGGAAGGAAATTGGCTTCATGGTCGTGGTGACAGGGCCTTCCTTACCTAGACTACAGGAAACTGAGTTAACTGAGTTTTCAAAGTTCCAAAGCTGCTCTATAAAATCATCCTTCTTTTCAAACTGGTGTTGAACCCAAATGGCCCAATTGTCTCAGCAAATTTGCAGCTGAAAGTGGTCGGCTGATGATGTAAAGACCTAAAAACCTTGGCTTTGCCGCTTGAGCCAGTTCATGCCTCCCTAGGTGAAATCCACCAACAAAATTAAATCTTTAAGGAAAAAGAATAATTTATGTTATTTGCACCAGAGATTCTACTTCAAAATATTCACATTATAAAATTTCTTCTCTAAGTTACAGGTTTGTAACAATGAGAGATTTTTTTATAGACTACATTCTTTGGAAATCAGCAATGAAGTTTTATAAAATTGAAGGGTGAAGCCTTTTAAAAGCAAGCTTCAATCCAGAAAGGAGCTTTCAAAGAGCTTTGTGTTGGGATAGCTGAATAACAGGGTGCTAAGCCCAGGACAGCAAACCCTGCTGTGAGGGAAGATGTATTGTGTCAGTGTTGGGGTTATGCCACTGTGGTTTGTGCCCCTCCTAATTCACCTGTGTCATGGACAGAGCAAACTCACCTTTGTCTAAAAAGTGGTATGTGGACATAGAGTGAAATGTAGCTACAATAATAAGTTGTAGCTTAGAAGTTTACAACAATAAATACTTTTGTTAAGTAGAAGTAGTAGCAGTAGAAATGTTCCCAGAGAAATACTGCAGGAGAAGTATGACTGCAAACAATAGCAGATGGGATGATAACACAGCCACTTTGAATTCCTATAATGTTTAGTGGTTTGCAATGAAATAATCTGACTTTTAAAAAATCAGATGTCAGTGGAGTTTTTTCCAAGTCACCACATTCACTGACCTTTGCACTGAGTGTTCTCTGTGAGCCTGGGAGATGGGGCACATGCAGCATGTGGAGTCCTGTGTCATTTTGGTCATCATTCTCTGCTTGACATTTCTTATGTTCCCAAGTCAGTATGCCCCAGATTAATGAGGCATTTGTTCTCAATCAAGAAGCTATTTAAGAATACCCTTTTAATTATAACAAGTTGTATATGATTAATTATTTCTACATGGCTTACTCATATTTTTGGATAGTTCAAAGCAGATTTTTTTTCCCCCACTGGGCACTGCCCAAATCTTATCAGAATTCATATTAGTTATCACCCTTTATTTATCAAAGTGAATTGTCTTCATGAGGTGCTGTGAACTTCGAGAAATTTGCCTGGAGCTCTTTGCTATAATGACCTTCCATGTTCTTTGTAAAAGCAAAGAGAGGGCTAACACAAAACAAACTTTTTCAAAAGAAGTGTGTTTAAGTTAATTTGAGGGGGGTTTTCAAAGACCCCATTGTTTTAGGACTACTCATCCCACAGTTGTTTCTGATGAGAGTATGTAGCCATCCTTATATTGTTCTGTCCCCATCCTTCCCTTGTTCTGCGCTCATTCTTCTCTTTTAGGTCAGATGTGTCTTTAGAAGAAACTGTGTTTCAATGGCCAGTACATTCCAAGCTGGACCAAGTTGTTCCCTCCATGTGTGCTCCCTGCATGAGGGATGAGAGTTGTGCCATGTGTTTTCATTTGCAAAGCTTGCTCCAGACTTTTTTCACACACTCAAGAATTTCTGTTTGTTGCTGTTCTTGAAAGGACAAAAGACTTCATACTTTAGGGGCCTGGGTCTTGAGGGATTACTTGAAAACTGTGAGTTTTATGACCTTTCATTTCTCTTGGTGTCATAGGACATAATTTTGGCACGTAACTGTGAGCCTCATGGTGGTCAGCACACCAGATTCTGTACTCATAAGAGGAAAAAAGATTTTCTCTCCTCTGAATTAGTAAATCATCAAATTAAAATTAGTCTTACCATTCACATAAGATTTGTTGTTTGTGGCTACAGAGGTTGCAGATGAATCACCTGCAGAAGGATTTGGATGCAGAAGGGGAGGCTCTTTCCCTTTTCACATCACCTTTGTCTGCAGCTATCAGAGAGATAATCTGATCATCTCCTTGCAAGACACATTATCCTTTTATTAAGTGGGTCCATCCCAGTAAAATAATAGACATGAAAATGCTACAATAAAAGAATAGTAAGAGCCCAAAGTGCTTGTTAGAGCTGTCTGTAGACGGTTTTGCTCTTCACTGTGACTGAGTTTTTTCACAAGTTTTGTGTGAAATGTACTGTGGGCAGCTGGCATCCAGCTATTTTTCTTGGCTCTTTCCATTTTAGATGAGCAGGAGCTGCATTACAAGGCAAGATCCATTTGTTCAAAAGCACCCATTAGGTCTAAACTTAGGGGCTATAGCATCAGATGATGTGCTATCTGTGGGTGTCTTTCTTGTAGCATATGGTGATTGGATCTATGTTCTCTCCTTCTCTTTTCATACTGAATATGTCATGAGGAGCAGCAAATCCAGAAGTGCTTTGTCTGTTGGAAAGATGTTCAAATTACTTTGATTTTCCCTAGTATCCATCATGGCAGGATCTTCCTGCAGGGCAAGGCACAGAGCTTTGTCAGTTGGGCTTACAGTAGAAGGGCACAAGTGGTGCAGAATGACTTAGCAGAGAATGAAAAGGAGGAAAATCAAATGAAACAAACCACAGTAGAGTCATGACAAAGTGTAGAGGTGATGAAAACATGCAGTACCTGCCCCTTGCCCCACCTGCTAGTACAGTGTGTCATTCAGGGCTCTTCTCACCCATGCCAGTGACTTATTTTGGAGAAATTTCAAAAGTTAGCACCTTTCCCTGTTCCTCAGGGGAGAGGTCACCACCCTAGATGCAAAGGCAACAGATCTGAATGTGTGATTGCATATAAGCCACCACAGATTGTGGCTGATTTGTTTTAATTTAAACTTCTCCATAGTACATTAATACACAGAGCAGGAGAATGAGACAGCAGGAGGGTGGGAACCCTTGGCTGTATTGCCAGCCAGGAGGGCAGGTAGGAAGTGTAAGCCTCTAATCTTCCCAGTGCAACTTGATGGTGCTCTCAGGTCAGAGCTCTTGTTCTGGAAAGCACTTCTCCTACCCTGCTTGTCACAGGGTGAATTTTGCATTCAGAAGTGCTTTTATATAGATGCATGCCTGTGAAGGGAGTGACATGATGGCAGGAATGAATAAAGAAATACTCTGAAGTACTGGTTTTAGACTCTGTGGCTACAAATGCACTATCAAAAAAGACCCCAACAACCCAGTTTCAAAAGAGTACAGCGTGTGTGAGCAGTTTTGCATGGGAAGTTTCTTTTGCTGCAAAGAAAAACAATGTTTGAGCCTGAAGGTTAAGGCACAGCAAAAGCCTGTTTAAGGTAGTCCATAGAAACATGGATTAGCTACAGTTAAAACAAAAGGGCATTTGTGGAGACTGATAGAGAAGCAAAATATTGAACTAGAATAGTTCATGTCTCACTGAGTCTGAAAGTGTACACTCCATTTAAAATGATAATTTATGGATGTCTGATTGCCAGGTTTTCAATTTGGTCCTGGAATCACTTGAACTCAGATTATATTTGTGAAACAGTCATGCTTTGCACAAATATTGTCAGTGTCAGCTGTATTGAACAGTCTGAGCTTTCTTTTTTTGTATTAAGCATAATTATAATTAGTTGAGTAAAATGACAATTATGTCCAAAAGGGACCTCTTCCAATAAAAAAATTATGCAATGCTACCTATTGCAAGTCTCATAAGTGGCTCCATAATCAGATTCAGTCATCCTTTCCTCTATCTTGATGGCCTGTAACCTACAGAAACTGTTGTTAATTTGCGAGTTTGTGCTCTGACTGGAGCTTGCTGAGAGGGTCATGCA
Source organism: Dicaeum eximium (assembly GCA_013396995.1). Taxonomy (NCBI): domain Eukaryota; kingdom Metazoa; phylum Chordata; class Aves; order Passeriformes; family Dicaeidae; genus Dicaeum; species Dicaeum eximium. The sequence continues at coordinate 767,096 of VWZP01002276.1, read as the reverse complement.
GAGTTAATGCCAAGCACCCTCTTCAGAGAGCCTGGTGGAAACACAGCAGGGCTGGCCCAGCTAGACCTTGCCTAAGGTCAGCATCTTTAGCTGAACTTTGGAACTGTTGGACCTAGTAAAATAGTTCTGCCAGAATAGCAAATATTTCCTGCTGAACTGAACTTGAAAGAGCTCAAGAGTTGGTCACGTAAAGGAGAGAGAAAATGTTTCTCAGAATAATCAAGAAAAGCTTATCTTTGCTCTGGTTTTCATCTGACAGAGTAAACAATGGACCAAAATGATAAAGAAGAGATGCTTGTATTAATGCTTGATGAATGACAGGTTAAATGGAATGCAAAGTCTGTAGGAAAATTAAAAACTGAAAGAGTAATTTAGAAACCTGCAGGTTCATTGCATAGTGCATTTTATAGACACAGTGGTGAATGTTGGTCTCTGAGAAAGGTCTGGAAATGCAAAGTGTGGTTTACATGCCAATTAAAGAAGTTTTAGAGTGGACCTACATTTAAAACCTAATTTTTCTAAACTGAGTAGTCTTCCTAAGCATGGGTCAGGTGGAGTTGAATGGTCTTGAGTTCTGTTCTGAGAGTGAGATGGGCACACCTAAAGCTTTCCAAAGTGAGGGCTCATATTGATTGTGCTGAGGTTTGTATCAAAGAACAGTCACAGGTATTGGTCAGAGCAACATTTTCAGGTACACAGTGAGGGCTTTTTCTTGTGGGTAGAGCAAGCCTGAAATGCTGAGCTTCAACTTCTTCATAAATGAAGCAGGACTGGGAAATGAGCTGTTCTGGGAATATTTGAACTTTAATAAGCTGATCTTTAATAAAAAGGCCACTCACACCATAGCAATCCAAAACTCACATTGGAAAAGATGATTCCCTAAGGAAGGTGAAAATTAGAATTTGTTGTTTTTCGAGATTTTCAAATGCATGCATAGCAATCTATTATCTTCCAAGCCAAGGGCATTTCCTATTTCAGTTGCATAAATACTTATCCTGGCCATTAGACATGGGACAAATACTAAAAACAAAAGTAACCTTTTTGTTGGCTTTTCCTCTTTTTGGAAACCTTCGACCCACACCAATTAATATCAGATGCTTTGCACCTATTGAATACCCCCCAGGGAATTCCCATAGCTCAAATCTCAACTGTGTTATATGAAACCAGATATATTTTATATCAGCTGTTTTTTAGATTTTCCACCAGCACAGTTTCCAAAGGATCTGCAGGGGGATCTTTGTCTTTAGAGAGTGAAGATAGTGAGAACACCTATACTTGACACATTCACCATTGTCAGAGCTGTGAACCTGAGCTTGTGTGAAATAAACTGTGCAAAAAGTCCTGCTGGAGAAACATCTGCCACAAATGTTTCAGTAGGGAAAAGAAACTGCCTGGCTGAAAAACATAGAACAAATTCACAAATGCAGCATGTTGCTGTTTAACAGATATACGTGGCCTCAGGGACCCATGTGGCTCCATTTCTCGTCCAAAGTTCAAAATAAAGAGAAAAATAAGTTTTGACAGTCACTTCTGAGGGAAGTGATAACAGATCAAAGGACTTGCTTTTATTGCGATATTTTCATCATTATGGAAAAGAATCACTTTGGACTTTAGCTGCTGTTTGAAATCTTTACCTTTTAATAAGTGAACTCTGTAAATGTAGCTCAGGGAACAAAGGTTCCTCTTTTACAGTTAAACTTTTAACCCTTGAGGTTGAATTGGTGGAGACCAGAGGGAAAATCCACTGTGTTTTCACTGAACTTTTTACCCTTTGAAAAAAGCTGAACAAGTTTAAAGTTCATACACTGAGCAAGAGGTCTCTACTGGGGATTTCTGGTATTATTAACTTCCTGACCTCAGATAATTAAAAGGGAAGAGTGGAGGCAGTGCAGACTTTGACTCAACTTTGAACTTTTAACCTCTTGAGGAACGTTTTTAGTGTTCAAGTAGTACACACAGTAAACTCTCTTATTAACTTTCTTTAACCCATGGACACGAAAACTGTCAGCAGGCCAAAATTATCCTTTGTCCTTTATGTCATATTTCTATTTGTGCAGCAGTTAAACTCTAGGGGGATATTGTTTGGATACAAAAAGTGACAGAGACAACTCTTTTCCAGGAACTGGCAAGTACAGTAGGCAAGCAAAGGGAGAAGCAGCCATGAATCTGTCGGGCGCTGCAGCAGGGTTTGTAATTCAGACTGTGCTGGGTTTTACCTTTAGGACATACACAAGTGTTTTAGTGTTGCCCCTCAGCAAAATTTTCCTTACACTCTGTAAGGGTTTTCTTCTCTTTCTCCAACTGGGCTTTGCTTCCTCAAGCCTTAAAAATAGTGATACTCAGCAGCCCGGGAGATTATGGATTTATTGACTAGGAAATAATCAAACATTGTGAATTCTGTATTTAAGAACATAAATTTTACTTCCTCATGGCTACAATATAAATAAAAGAAAAAAAAAATCTTTGCCTCTTCTCTTAGCAAGGTGGAGATTATCTGTGATCAGTTTTTTGTCAGGGATACTATTTACTATGAACTAGTCTAGGGAAAAATGCGGGAAGTTGTAAAATTTTCACTTAAAATTCCCAGCATTAGTGTTATTGGGGTGTAAAATAGAATTATTGTGAATCCATGTAGTCAGAGGTAAAAGAACTTAGCTAGAAGAAACTACAAAGAATATTGGATGAAAATATTTCCTGAAAGAGAAAGCTGTAAGCTTCTGGGACAAAATGTCAATATCCTCACAATTTTTAACCATAAGAAAGGAAGAACACAAGTGAGTTTATGTCTTATGGTTCCCTAAACATGTATTGCATATTATGTTGTGTCCAATCATAACCATTTTTTGTCATCTTCACTAGGAACTCAACAGTGTTCAGTGTAAATTGTAGCATTCATTTCAGTTTTCTTTAGCTGCAAAAACACAATCAGAAAAATAATGCAAAATGTCTTTTGGAAGCAGATGTGCCAGAGCATGAAATTGCTTTATTAAGATTATTAGATTAGCAGAAAAATCTTGAGGCTGGCTAGATGTTGTGGCAAGTATGGGTGCATACACCTCGAAAGTGTTGAATTTGGAAGATTTTTTAAACCTCTTGTTTAAAGTCAGCCAAACATTGAAAAAAAATACACAAATCAAATTGCTGTCTAGGGGATCGTCCTGTATGTCCCAGAGAAAAAGATCTCTTGAGAATTTTTGCAAAAGTATGCTTCTACTTGGAAAGGCACTAATTAGGCTGGTTTTCTATTCTTTGGCATTGCTTTTCTACTGTTTAAAAATATTGTCTACATTACCAGGTAGCATGACACAGTTCAGATAGGTCTGTGAAGTGAAACTGTGCCTGGGCTTGAACCCAATGTTTTGCTGTATTAGTCAAAAATCGTAGTGAAGGGAAGAATACTGGAGTTACTACATAAAAGAAAATTAACTTCTTTTTCTCAAACATAGATTTAAACATAAATTTTCTCATATCCTGGATGGGGACATGGCCACCTTTTCAGGGCACAGTGGAAGGGAGATAGGGATCTGCTTATAAAATCCAGCTTTCTTCTGTTGCACTTGCAGAGTGGAGTGAATCCTTTCCTTGTGCCTTGGCCTCAGAGGAGAGCATGAAAACCATGGCAAAGTCTCAGGCTTGGCTGGGCTGGTCCATCCCCTGCTGCACCAGCAGCATCCAGCACTCCACAGGCTCTGCAAGATTTCCCTGCTCCCTTTGCAACTTTTAGCTCTGAAGGTTTTCCAAATTTTCAGCTGCAAGGTAGGAGGCTTCAAAGTCTGGTCACCAGGCCAAGTGGTAATTTTTTCAAAATTTTTTCATTTTTTCAAATTGGTAGCATTTTCATTTTTCAGTAGACTGCAAAAATCACTCTTAGAACAAGGGCTCAGGTCCTCTAAACCAGCTTATTTCCATGCTAAAAGGTATGAGGTTAGTAAGAGCATGTATCCTAGCAGGTTACCCAGATTTTATTTGTTTTTCAGCACAGACACAACAGTGTGCTTTTCCCTGATCCAGATCCCTGAATTGCTTTAGTGCAGAGTTTTTCCCAAAAGCATTCAGCTTGCAGTGTGTGGTTGGCACAGAAAATTTCACCTGGAGCTAGACAGGAGAAGTTTGGCAAAGTTACAGGCAATTGATAGCAGGGTGTTTATCATAACAAGCATTGGGAAACCTTGCTAGCAGCCCCTCCTGCAATCTCACAGTTCCCACATGGAGACAGAGCAAGTAAAATCAGCGTGTGTGTGTTTGCATGTGAGCGTAGGGATGGATGGAAAGTGTCCACGTGCACCTGAGTTTGTGTGTACTGCACATAGAGAGCCCTTCAGGAGGTAATTATATAATACAGGAAGATATAATTGGGAAAAAATGACACTGTTGTTTTTTTTTCCCCTCAATGGAGAATACAGGTATTATGGAAAGACATAAAATATAAGCCAAATAATTTTTACCATCTTTATTTAAGTGGAGAGCAGAAGTTAAATGGTTTCAGTATGAAACCATGTCAGGGTAAAGTTTTCGAAGTAGAAGTGTTGTTAATGCTGCACTCAACCCATAGGTCAGTACCTTTATCCCATGCTGAATGTAGCTTTTCTTTTCATTACTTTCTGCATGGGTGTGTGATGGACAGAGTTTATAAAAATTGGAAAGCAAAATTCTTACCTGGCCCTGCACACTGAAACAAGAATGAAAGAGGTATCCTGGCAAATGTCACATCCCACACACTCTGCCCTTGAGTCCTTCAAAGCCAAATGTCCAAGGCTCAAATGTATTGCGAGGAAGGAAGGAAGAGGAATTAAAAAACTGCTCCAGTTTGCAAAGGGATTCTTACAGCCTAATCCTGGTCAAGGTGAGGGACAGAAAGGAGATATTACTGAATTACAAACACTGGTTAGGCATTTGGGGTGGATAGCACCCTACTTACTAGAGCCAAGTGGAAGGACACCCCTAGCCCTGGGCATGTTAGTCAGGGTGAGAGTAACAACAGTGACAACTGGCAGGGGCCACTTCTGTCCTTTCCTGGCACAGCTCTGCCCTGCCTGCAGCTGCCCTTGGCTGCATCAAGCATGCCTCAGAGGGGCTGGCTGATGGGTTGAGGGACAAACACCGAGTCTGTAGTAGAACTTGATCCTATTAAAGCTTTCTCGTGCGAGATTATTTCACTGATGGCCCGTGGTACCCATTTTACCCCTCACACCAAATGATCATGTGGCCTTGGGAAGACCCTGATTTACAGTGCCCAACAGGAGAAGCTTTTTCAATTCAGTTTTTTCAGTTTCAAGGAGTGCAAGGAGAAAGCTTTGGCAATGAAAATCAAGGAAGTGATTCCTTGGCACCCAGAAATCAGGCTCTTCTGAAGCTGTGGGTTTCATCTCCTCACTGTGTTTCTCAAAGACAAGCTTAGAAAATCTCACCTTGGCTCATTTTTATTCCTCAGCTGTTGCTCTCTTAGATTATGTGTAAGGCCAATAACATGCAAAGATTTGTCTGTAGTGACTACTACTTATGCCAGGTTAGCTGATGGATGTGTGTGTCTGTTTTTATTAGTTTATGACTCTGCAGAGAAGACATCTGAATGTCCACAGGGATGAAGAAGACATGATCCCCGATGAAAACTGCTTGCAATCAAATTTGGGAATTGATCATGAAGGATGACAGGACACACTGGTGAAGAGATGTAGGCTGAGCAGGAGTTTTATTAGAAAAACAGACTGCATGCTTATTAAAGCCTTCTTTCTTTATGGTGGGTTGGAAAAAGGTTTCAGTTTGGTTGGGGTTTGTTTCCATGTAAGAGGTCTGTGGGGTTGATCCATTGCTACAGGTGTTAAAAATGATGTGCCTAAAGTTTGTGAAGCAGCCAAGCAGATACTGGAGTACAAATCAAAGGAAACTAAAGGTCATCCTACAAAGTTGAACTTCCCAGAAGCCAACACCAGGGTAAAAAAGTTCTCTCCTGTTCCTCCTTTTCTTCTGTGCCATGGTTGTATCCCCAACAGTTTAACAGAAGAGCATTCCAATCAGGTTACCAATTACATTTCAGACCTTTTTGGCTAAGCTGCCATCTGGCAGAGGAATTTTCCTCCCTTGAATGGTATTTTCTTGCCAGGAAAGGAGAGCATATTACACTCCACTGGATAAACTATAAAACCATACAGAGGAGGGACCCATAATGGTATTTTTTGTCTTCATGTCCAAATTTCTTATTATTTGCTTATACATTTTCCTTACAGCAGTGGGACTTCTTACACAGAATAAAGATCAAAGCATGTTTTTGTATCATGCCTTGTGCCTACCCAAAGCCAGATAATGAAATGTATTACTTCTGGTGTTCTTTGGTGAAGTTCCTTAGGTGGGGCCAAAAAAGAGATGACTTTATTTTAGAAGAATATAGTGTTTAAATCAGAGGTGCTAGTGAACAGGAAAACAAACAGCAAAAGAAGTGTTCAGGCTTCAAAGGAAGACATATTGAATAGAAAATGAATAAATCACAACTGCTCAGATTTTTGTTATTATAAAAAATTTATTTGTTTAACCGTTTCCTCAATTAAAAGAAAATCTTAAGGCATAACTGCATAGCCTAATTCATATGATTAAATGCTAAAATCTGAGCCTAAAATCCTACCTTACTGGCCATAGGATCATCAGGACTGCTGGATGTTGTATTAAAGGAATACTTGTTTGTGCGTGTGGGATTTCTGATGTTTATTACTATTACAAAAGCTTGATTTTCTGACCTGCCACAAAAGTCAAATCAAAGCACAAAACAGTTGTCTGTGACTGTGGTGAGGATACCACAAAATCAATGGTCACAAGTAGTACAGAAAAGGTTATATCAGTTCTATGCTACCGAAAAATTGCTGCTAGTAGCTCAGAAATACATGCTTTACTTCCTCCTGTAAAGGGCCCTTATTATGTTCTAGAAATACATAATTATAATGAATTAATATTTATCCAGCATCACACATTGTTGAAGTCAGAGAAGAAGCAAATGAAACAATTGGTGTTTCCTAAATTCTCACTATTCAAGGAAATCGAGGTGAATGGTAGTAAAAGGGAAAGTTCAACAAAACCAAAAAGAGGAGCTGTGAGTCTGAGCCAGTGAAAAAACATCAGGAGTCATCATTTGGCTGGAATTCTGGCTGTATCCCAGCTTTCCCTCCCAAGAAATGCAGATTCACTCTCCTTTTAAAGCACATTACCACCTAAGCAAAAAACTCCTCTCATCTCTGCTAGTCACAGTTGTAAATTTGACGTGCTTGCTTTGCTGGCGGATACACACCACATTTAACATTTAACAACGTGCATTCATGATGAGCCATAAGGTGTTTTTGTAAACAAGCACCCTGTCCCCCAAAGAATGGTAATTTTAATGTTATAAGGGACTTCATGTTTTGTTTCTATGGCTGATACACCTAATGTAAACAGCCTTCCCCAAGGAAGAAAGGGGAGAAGGAAGAATACAGAAAGCACTGTGTGAAAACTTGGTTAGGATCACCCCAAGCCTGCCTTTTCTCCCAGGGATGATGGGCCCAGCCCTGCACCCTCCCTGTGTGCTGCCATTTTCTCCTTTTAGGGTAGCAAACCCTGATCTGTAAAGCTCAGGGTGGCACAGGAGCCAAAGCCAGTTCCAGGAATCTGCTGCCGCTCCCCGGGTCAGCTCAGTGCTGCTTTCATCTGAAGTGTCACTGCAACGGGGAGAACTTGTTATAACGAGTTTCAGGAGGCATTGACATAATCAGGTCAGCTGGAGGTGCATAAACAAGGGAGAAGGGAACAAAACCCATGGAGAAATGTATATCTTTCTATCCTGTTCCTGGGAGACATGAAGTAAAAAGCCTTTGCTCTCACCTGCTGGCATGGCATCCTTGCTTCTCCCTTTTCTTTTTCTGGCTGTAAGGCATTCTCATCACTGCAGCCTGACAATGCAAGGATGTTTTCATCCATTGCTTGCATCTTAGTCACATCTTCCCTTTCTTCTTGTTGTTATCATGGCAGACAGATTTTTTAAGAGTCTGCTTAATGGTTATATACCCCCCCACTGTGGGGATATCCATCAGTGAGATAGAGAGAGGACAGGGTCTCTCCAGAGGCTGCGAGGCCGCTGGGGAGGGGTGAAGAGGGAATTTAGGGGAATATTGTCTGTTACAGGAGCACCTAGAGAGCTTGTGTCTCTGATGATGAAAACCTTTCTGGGCTTTTGTATTTTTTTCCTCTTGTGAGCCAGTTGACAGTTATTCATGACAACCATGATCTGAAGAGAGCCAGAAAAAAATACCATGTTATGTAATTTGCATCTGGAGATGGCACATGCTAATGCGAACTTTGGTTGATTACAGAACAGTCTGCCATTACAAATGAGGCTGGAAAATACATTTTATTAAAAAAAACAACAGTATAAAGGCATTAAAATTACTGGAGAATCTTCTTTTCTGTTGTGACACAGCAGATATCAGAAGCAGAGCCTGCAGTCCTGGCTGGAAGATGAAGTATTCTCTATTTCTGGGGCATTTAGAGTACATACATGCTAACATGCATGACAATGTTTAACAACAGTCTCTTGCTATATTACTATAAGGTAAGTGATTTAATGAAGAAGAAAGATGGCAGATTCTGTCCCTTATGCTGCCACTCTTTTGGAGCAAATAATTTGTCCTCCAGAGGGAAAGAGCTTGGAAAATATAAAAAGGAGTGTTCATCAGTCCCATCATCTCCTTTAAAAATCCAAATTAACAAACAAAGGAAGAGGCTTGTTGTAAGAGGGAAATGGAACACACATTTTGTTCACGAGAAAGCTGGTTTTTTGTGACCTGCTGCATTGCCTGTGAGAACTCCTGGTTTGAAGGAACCAGTTTTAGGCAGCCCTCTTGGGGAAAGCTCGAGATGCTCTAAACAGAAGATGCAGTTGGCAGGCTGGGTACTGTGACCTTCTGTTTACAGCTGGGGACTGCCTTTGACAGTAGTGGGCGAAGATCTGCAGGGGTTTTGGAAAAGACTGATGTCCTTGTAAGTACAATCTCCTGCTTCTGGCAAGAGAGTGGCAGTGTATCACTCTCTGTATTTGGACTATTACCATGCTTTCTACCTACTTACACTTCACTTGCAATTTTGGATAAGTAGAGTCATCATGTTCATTTTATGCCCCAAGGTTTTGTCTGGTACAGCTGTGTAGTGTTAACAGCTGCTGGTTTTTGTTACAGAAGTGGCTGCATTTTAGGAATAGGCAGTGATATTTCTGCTGTACAGTTTGTTCAGCCAGTTTGTGAAGCACTTTGTAGATCCAGGTATGTAAAATAGTACTTAATAATATTTATCTTACAATAATAGTAATAATAGTTTGATAAAAAAAGATTATGATGTATGTTTTGATGTGCAATTTACTACTGATTTCTTATACAATATGGAGAAAATCTCAGGCTCATGTTGCTGAGCTTCATTGAACAAAACTCCAGGTCTAGAAATTAAATTCCTATTCTGCAGCTTAGTCATTAAAATAATAAAAAAAAAAATACTCTATCACTTGTATTTACATTCTTGCTGCAAAACAGGTCACCCTGCCCTTTGAGTTCTGTTTTCCACAGAATGGGCCAAATCTGTTCCCAGGGTGACTCCTTTGACTCCAGCAGGGTTACACAAGAGATTACTGTAGTGCATAATTCTGCAGAATAACTCTATTTTGATTAGAGATAAAAAGTTAGTATTTGGGTGGAGTCTTATTATTTTTTCTTTTTCTTTTTCTTTTTCTTTTTCTTTTTCTTTTTCTTTTTCTTTTTCTTTTTCTTTTTCTTTTTCTCCCCATTGACATTAACTGGAGCTGCAATAGACATTGTTTAGCAGAAAAAAGGGAACTGCTGACTTTCAGTGAGGGAGAGTAGTAGAGAAAGGCATGAAGGAGAGGGATAGAGCTAACTGGGAACACAAATATGATGGATTAGAGACTTTCTAGGGATTATGGAATTGAGAGAGAGGTGCCTGAGGATGAGACAGTGGAGCTTCTTTTGTACAGAGATTAGAATAGATGACTGGAGCCACCCACCACTTCCAGTGCTGCAGGAATGCTTTCAGTGATTTAATCCCTCTGCCTCTGCATAAGAGAAACTGGCCAAGGCAGTCGTCTTCCCATTGTCTTGTCTCCAATTACTTTGCCATAGACAGGGACCTGCAGTGCCCCAGACTGTGTCTGGTGGCAAATAAATAAATCTGATTGACTAGTGCTGTGAACATCAATTCTCTGGGAGTAGCAGCAGCCTGGCATTGCCCTTTGCACATGCAAGGACCAGTAAAAAATATGCCATAGCACTCTTCTTCCTGATGTTTAGCTGGAAGCAACATTAAAGACCTCAGCTCCTCCCAGCAGGTCATTAAGCCCCAGGAAATACCCTGTTCCTCTATCATTATTGCTTAATTATTTTCAGCTCTGTAATCTAATTTGCAGTTTGACTCTGTGTTGATTCTAGCTGCTGTATCATAACCTCTGCAGCACAGGAAATGTGACGCAGGGCTGCCTCTGCTGACGTCTACACCTTTGGGTGAAAAGGACCTTTTTACAAGCCTGCAGCTTCAGGAAATAACTCATTTTCTAGAAAGGCTGAAACCTTTAACATTCTGGAGAATTCACTTTCTCCTGTTTTCTTGCAAAAATGTTTGATAGAGTTTACAGCGCAAAACCAAGTAATGAAGGATCTTTCATTATGCATGTGCTATTCCTCTTTGGCTTTAAAGCAGGATGTTAGAGAAATATGTCACACAGAGGAGCTGTTAACATATTCATTCTATTTTAATTAATTACAACATATGCTTCAGGTGTTCTAGAAAACAAGGAAATAAACCCATAGCTATGAAGGGAAGTTATCTGAATATAGGATTTGCAATGAGATAAATTAACAATTGAAGTATTTAGAGCTTGAAATATTATCAAATGAGGGCATACATCAGGTAGTTTTATTTCAAAAAGAAATAACTGATTTTTTGCAACACTTACTGCCTTACTGGTTTCTCTAGAAATCTCCAAAAACTAACAAGAAATTAGAGCCATAGGAAGCTGTCTGCTTGAGGTATGTCTCATCAAGACTCTCACTGTTATGTCTGGAATTGTTTGACAAAATACAGGGACAATATATACAATTTGTAGTATGTGATGCTTTTGAGTTCAAAGGTTCTTGTTGATGCCTATTAGTCATGAGAGCCTGTGGGAGGGCACTTAATCTGAAAAAAAGCAAAAAGGGAAAGAATGTGAAGGGGTCTCTGAAATGCAAGTCTCCATGAAAATCCCTCAAAAAAAGCACTGGAGGAAATAATCTAGACAATGAGATGAGAATGTGGGAAGCATATAGAGATCAGCAGTCTAGAGAATACATTTTGGGTGAATATCCTTAATGAGTAGAAAGTACTGCAAGCAAAGTTTTATTATGGTTTTCTTGTAGCCCTTTTTTTTTCCCCAGCCCTTTCATAAATACCTCTGAACCTTGGCTTCAAACCAGGTTAAATAAACCTTCCTATTGTTTTGCTACAGGCCTGTCTTGTGTCAAGGTGCACGGGGACTGAACCAAGGGCTGAGCCTGCGGCTGGCCAGGGCTCAGCGTTCAGAGGGGCAGAGGAGGGGTGGGGAGGGACTCTGCAAGATTTGTGCAGATGTTCTGAAGCTTGGATTGCCACATGCTTGGGTCTGAGGCATTCCTGATGGCTGGTGCAGGAAAAGCTTCTTCACTGCAGTGTGTGAGGGTACAGGGGACAGTGGAGCAGCAGGTTCTAGGCTGCTGGACTCAGCTGGGCAGGATGACCCCAAAACTCTGTGTGCCCTTCAGCCTGCCTTGTCTTAGAGATGTGGATTATGGCAATTTGTGGAGAAGTTATATCTGCTCTCTCCTGTCCTTCTTTGTCATATAGCTCTGCAAAGCTTTGTGAGCCTGCAAGCTACAGCAGCCCTTCTGCCAGGAGGATCCTGGTTATCCCCACAGCAGGGAATTCCAGGGGCTGGGGTAATTTCTCTGAAGCAGTGTGTGCTAGCAAAATGTTACGATGAAAAACATAATAGCTGTCTTGAGTTTTCTCAGAGCTGTTGTACAAATGCATGTGTATAGAGGGGGAGAAAAGAAAGCTTGCTATTAGCCTCCATATCCCCTCCACAGGAAAATGAAAAATGATTGCTGTGATGTCCAGATAACCTCCTCCCTCTGCTCCCTGGCCCTTGGTCAATGATTTTGGTGGGTTCACAATAATGTGAAGTAGTCATGGCATTGCAGTTGCAAAGCCTTTCCCAAACAGTACTGTGACAACAAGGCCTGTGCTTTGATTTCAACTTTTTTTTCCTTGTAGTAGAGCTAAGTGAACTAATTCAGTGTAAATGAGACTAAAGTGGATGTGTAAATATGACTCCATTGTTGTATAGAAATATTGCATTATTTTAAGTCCACTCTTGTTTGTGCAAGTTCTTCTCTTAGGGCAAAATATTCTTCTGACAAACATCTCAAATATCTATCTCCGCTTGGCTGACTCAAAATGAATAGGCAGATTTATGGTCTCCGTCTGGATTCATTCTTAGACTTAAAAATTCTGACTGAAGTCACTGGGAGACCTTTGATCCATTAGTAATGCAGGATCAGATCCTTCTCTGTGGAAAGGATATAACAAAGGGTGAGGAAATGGCAGCCTCCCCTTATTTCATCACACAGCGTGGTGACTCTGTTCTGGGATCAGACACAAACGTGGTGGTTCAGGAAGAAGGGCTGGAATGCTTAGAAGAAAGGTTGCAAACAGAAGATATTCAAATGACAGCTGGAAGAAGGGGACAATGCTGATATAATTGGAGGAGACAAAGGATGTTCACTTTGTGACACGTTTTGAGAAACATCCAGGAAAATTTATTATGCCAAAGCAGGTTCATGGTTCAGTGGAAAGTTCATCTTCCGATGGGGAAGTAAGCAGAAGAGGCAGCATGCTCTGATCAGACAAAGGAACAAAAATAGTTCAGGGTTCCACAGCAGATAGATGTATATAGGTTCAGATATATTATTATGACAAAAGCCCTGCTAACTGTGCACAGCACCTTCCTTTGGAGGCTGTTCCACTGAGGAATGACTGCACACTGCTGCTGTTTGCTCATGGAAGGGTCTTAATTCCCTCCACAAGCAGCAGTGTTCAGATGATCTGCCTCCAGAACTTGGTACTTATGATCTAGAGACTCTCTGTGTTTATTTTGTTATTTAAAATCTGTGGTAAGAAGGTATGGTGAAGTCTGTTCATGCCTTGAGCAATGTCTGGTGACATGGGAGCTATTTGGATTTATATACTCAAATACTGGTAGTTCTGCCACCGCAGTCTAATGTAACAATGTCATCACAACAGTCCTTGGTTTAAGGAAAAGAGGTTTGCACAAGTGGATTTTTTTTTTTATTTTAAGCTTTTTATTAGAAAAATATTTCTTTCCTCGCTCAAGCTGCAATGATTTCCACAAGGTTTTAAGGGCTTAAATAACATGTTTGAGATGGCTTATCTGTTGGTGATCAAAGGTGTGTATGCTGACACGTATATCTGCACACACACATTCACACCTATCAAGTAGTGTATGAGCTCTACAAGTAGTCTCATACCATATATGTGTGTGTCTGTGCATGAGTGCAAGCATATCTGTATGTATTTTACTTTGCTAAGAGGTGAGTTATGTTCCTTTGATTGTCTGGACTGAAACCCTGGGAGAAAGGGTGTGTTTGTTATTGGTGGTATGAGCAGCTGGACCTGCCCAGGGTTACACAGTCCCAGGGAGAGGCTGGAGGGGAAGTATCCACAAATCCACAAAGCTCTCTTCAGAGGAATAAAAACATTATTCCATGCAACAGCAGAAATATGCAGTGCTCAAAAAATCAAGACTGAAAGCAGGACCTGCCCTTTAGGATGGCACATGTAGGAGAGGGAGTACTTGGTAAAACCTTCTTAATGGCTGAGATTATTTTCTATCTAAAATCTTAATGGTTCTATTTTAATAACACCTGGAGGAGTTGAGTATTTTTAGGTTTTAGGGTACCTGAATAGGTCTAGGCACATTCAACTCCATGCTGTCTTCCAGCTTGGGCCACACAATACATTTTGATACAAGCCCAGTGGTTTGTATTAAATGAAGAATAACTTTCATGTGGGCAATGAATGTGTTCTGAAAGGCATCAGAAGGAGGAGAATCTACCACAGACCTACACAGAGTACTGACTGGTTTCACTTTCAACACCATGTTCTTTATTCCTAGCTGGAATTAGATAGTATTAAGATCTCAGCCTTTGATTTGGTTTTTTAGATTTCTTTTTAATAACTTTATTTTCTAAATTGGTGAGCCCCTATGCTACAAGTACCTTCTTCCCAGTAAAGTGGTTTAAAGTGCATTCAGATCTGCTCCTTATCCTGCCCTAAAGAGAAATTGTCTCTTAGTGTAAGGCATCTTCTCTTTCTTTCTTCCTTCTTCTTTTTTTTTTTTTTTTTTTTTTTTTTGTTTTTTTTTTTTTTGGTGTGTGTGTATGTTCTGGCTTTAGAATGTAAGTATTAGATCTGTATATAACATCCTGGAATAGATCTCCTCTTTCTGATCACCAGAGTATATTCATTAGCCCTGCTCCTGCTGACTGACCTTAGGTGCATCAAAAGATGGTATAAGTGGTGGATTTTTTCCAAAGGAGATCAGGCTGAACTGTTGTTCACTGTGATAGAAAATATTTAACAGAGATACCACCCTGCTATAGCAATTCTAGGAGCCATATGTGGCTTTTATTTCTTGATTATCTTACTCAAGAAATCAAAGAATTGCTATAAAAATTTTATAATGGTTTAATAAACCTATTTTATATAGTAAAACTACTATAAATACATATTTATCAAGAGCAATGACCATGTGGTATATTTTGCCAAGAGCTTTGGTATGTTGTTGTTGCTTAATTTAAACCTGGTTTGTTTTTTTCTTTCCAAAAGTTATAGATGTAATTTGCATTATTATTGTGGCACAGCCCAGACTCTGGTGGTTTGATTTGCTGGATCTCAGGCAGCCCTAGAAGTGTCTGCTGGTTGTTCACTCATCTAAGTGGATTCTTCCATAAGGTGATCCTCTATGTCAGCTTGCCCTCTGAGATGTGTAGCACATTTTGTTTTACAGCTGAACCAGCAAGGCTTTGTGTTTTAAGCAAAGGAATGCCTTAGCCATGGCACTAAAAGTTTTACATGATGGTGCTTTTACCCTGGAACGTGTTCCTCTGCAAACTCTTTCCAGAAGCTTCTTCTCTTCTTTTTAAGTAGGAAAATAACTCCTTCTGAACATCCCATCTTTCACACAAGATCTTAAGCTGACTCAAAAAACAGAGAGAGGCTTCAGTGTCCTAACTTAGGTATCCATTTAAGTGCTGTTTTATCCTTTAATAAATAGTCCAATATCCACTGGCTCCTTTGTTAGACTGGAGAAAAATATATTCTTCACTCTTCCCTCCTCTTTTATAAAGTAGCTGCTGCTGGCATCACTTTGAGTATTTTGAACTTTCCATTGTGACAGACTACTGAAGCTTTTCAGTGGGTGTACCTGCAGCACAGATTGAGGCAGATTTGGCTGAATAAATTGTCTTGTGGGATGCACATCTGGTAGAAGGTGCTATCTAATTTGCAGTGTTATTAAAGTGACATTAGGTGTGTCAGAAAACAGCACACAATATATCTAATTCAGGGAAAAGCTATCTCTTTAATTTCTTTAATGCAATTGGTCTGTGCAGGTGCACAGGATGCTTCTGTGCGTGTCATCCTCACAGAATTGATCTCTTGGTATGAAATATTTGGCTCCAAGTGGCTTAGAGCTGAAAAACCTAGTAAATCACTAGCTGAAACAAGAAGTAATAGTTTGAAAATGGCATTTGTTCCTTCTAATCTGCACGTTTGACCTTGAATATGCCTCTAAGTCAAGCAACATTCTTAAGAGGTGGTGGCAGGATGTAGGTTTATTTCTTATGATGACATTCTCCAGGCTGCTCTGAACTGTGTTTCTGTGTGGTAAGCCAAACTTATTCTTGGAGTAAGACCATTTTAGTCAATTGATGCATTTGGCCCATTAACTTTAGCCTGCCATAAAGTCAAGGGCAAAAGGATATTCTTATGCAAAGCAGAATCACTGTAGGTGTGCTACTAATCACTGAGGATTAGGATGAAGATATTCCTGCCTTCAGAGAACCTTCACATGGCTTTTCAGCTTTTTTTTTTTTTTAATAGCAAAATTACAAGGATTTCATTCTCCTATTTCTAAGGAGAAATCATAGTTTAATCTGTTAACATGAAGTGGTGAAACTTGGTTAGAAATGAAGTTGTTTCCTAAATCTTTTAGTACTTCTGTGTGTGTAATTGCTAAGCAATGGTAGTTCCAATTACAGTATCATAAACTGCCAATGGGCAAAATAGTAGATTTTATGTGAACTTTCCAGTATTACTGCTGGGGCTTGGAAATTCTTTAAAACCTTTGAATTTCAAAGTAAAATAAGTTCAAAATATCTATGTAGGACTGGACCCCATTCACCTTAATCTTGTAAGTAGATGACAGGGAGTCACTGGGAGCACTTGGTGGAATATGATGACATCAATTATCCTCAGGGTCCTGAATCTAATTTTAAGTGGCATTTTTATATTATTATTTTTATAATATGTAATGTTATGTCTGAACAAAACTACTAATATCCTTCCAGTATTCTGATGACCCCATGACATGGGTAAATTAAAGGGATTTTCTCCTTTGAAATTAACACTTCTTATATTTTTAATTTTGTTTAGACACAACATTATTGGATTTTATCTGTACATAGTTTATAGTCTATTTTGTATATATCTACATATATATAAATAAATGAGAGCAAATTATTTCATTCATAAAGAAATGCAGCTCATCACTATATTTAATTACAATGTTCTGAACTGAAATACATAGCCAGTGGGAATAGGTCTATTGATTAAAAACTAGGGTAGCTTCTGTTTAGGCTGTTGGAGTCTTCCTTTTTTTCCCAATTACTGTGTGTAGGAGAGGTCAGTCTCATTGCATTATAAAATTAGGTTAAGAGACAGAATTTCTGTCACTGAATTGCATGTGATCCATTTTTTAAGAAAAGACACAGTAGAATAATTTAATTCTAAATTCAGAGCACTTTGCTGTGCCTGGCATTAAGAGTTTTTATTTTGTCCTTCAAATTCCTTGTTGCAAACCCAAAGATGCCTGAGAAACAAAGAACACAAAAAACTAATATTCATATGAGTGCAAATAGTCTGGTTTGTGTGATGTATTGGCTTTCCATTTGGGGGGAATTTGCTATGGAAATTAAAATTGATGTTTGGAGATCATAAAGAAGCAGGAGGAGCATCATGAGGATTTTGTAAGAGCAGATCTCATAATAGTATTTGAGAATTATATATCTTTTTGGGGTCAGCATCTCTCATCTACCAGCCTGGTTGTGCTTTCTGAGCATCCCCAGCAGGAGAAAAGAGGGCTGAGTGTTGCTGAACTCCATGGGCACGGATTGCTGCATGTTCACCAAACAGGTGACTCCTTTGTGGCAATTGTTTTTGGTTTTTATTGCAGTCAGTTTTATACTTGTCTGATGAAATTTGCTAACTAATGAAACACAACAGTTTTGGTAGATGAATAAATAGTATAGTAAGATTTCCCAAGAAAATTTTACTTAATGCTGGTTCTCAATGATTTATAAATTGATAAAAACAGAGGTGGAAAGGCTCTTGAAGGGTCATTCCTTTTGTCCTGAGCCTGGGTCAGTCCTACTTAAAACACCCTGAGAGATGCTTTGTCAGGTCTATTATTAAAAACTGCCAGCATGAGGAATTAGTGGCCCATCCAGACAATGTGCCTTTACACTTGGAAAAACAAGCTTTCCCTGGGAGGTGAAATTTTCTTGGTGCAATTTAAGCCCATTACTTTTGTCCTCTCCAAAATGGATAAGAACAGTTTATTTCCCTCTTTTTTCATAGCAACTTTTGACATAATAGAAAGCTGTTATCATGTCACCTCTTAGCCATTAGTTCTCTAGGCTAAACACCTGGTTCTTTCTGGACTCTCCCAAGGGTCATGTTTGCCAGAATTCTGATTATTCAATAAATGTTTGGTGAAACTTCCACTGGCTTTGGGAACTGAGTTACATCTGCATTGCAAAAACCTTATATTTCCAAAGTATCTAGACTTAAACCAGTCATGTTTTTACATAAATGCCTTGTAATCCACGTTCATGTCTAAATGTGTTTGCTTAAAAGTAACAGTGGTACATCTCAGCCATGACCTTGTGTATCCACACTGGTGGGAGCACTCACCCTTTGACTCGTGTGCTTTAGAAATGAACGTGGGACAGATGGGTAGCTGGAATACACACGTGACACACCATCTGCTGGGGAACAAAGATGGTTAAAAAGACAGAAAATAAAGCTGAGAATGTGTTTACAAGTACTCAACCAGTGCTGCATATATGGTAGTGAACAGAGTTACTTGAAGACAAGGCCAAAAACAAGTACCAAAAAAAAGTGTCCCTATTCTCCTTGAGCAATTAAGAGAATTTAAATGTTTCTGCCATCTCTGCTAGGATGCAGAGCTGAATGAGGAAAGAGTATGAAATAAGATCACTCATCTAGAAGACAAAACACTGATAACAGTGGTAGAACTTCTCTTCCGGTTATTTTGCCATTCCTTTTATTCCTCTGCAGTATTGAGGTATTCATCTAAGCCAGCCACTGTACAGTGCCTTTTTGAGTAGTAAATAAGAGCTTTTAGAGTTCAAATCACCCAATCATATTTAAATATCTGTTTCTGGATGAAATGAATTGCTGCTGAACCACTTTTTTCCGGTCCATTAAATTTAACTGAGTCTAGGTGACTAATTCATATGAGTAGACTCTGCCTAAGTTGCCAACCATGTCCCTTAATGGAATTTTCTTTAGATCCTCTTGGATCTAGGGCAGTAAGTCCATGTTGTGGCCTCTTTAAAAGAAAGCACTGGGAATTGAGTTGTGTGGCTCCAGTGCTCAGCTGGTGGAAGATCCGAGACTGGCTTGACTCCAGAGGGAAGTCTGCCATGGGTGAAACAGAGTTCCAGACAGGGGCATTGTACTATCTCTTCCAAAGAGAAAGAGAGCAAGAGTCAGAAGCAAAGATGAATAAGAGAGACCTTCAAAGATGAATAAGAGAGACCTTCAAAGGCTCTTCAGAGGAGAACAGCAAAATAAAGCAGGGCTTAAGAAACAGCTTTGGTGGAGACAGCAGGAGAGAAGCCGGATGTTTAGGAAAGACCACTGGGAAGACATTCAGAAAACTGCTCCTGTTTTACCAAGTTCCTCAGGCAGAGAAGTCCTAAAGAGGAGTATGCAGGAATAAAGGGGAATAGATAGGAATTTCTTCTGAACTTCTACTGACTTCAGATGTATTGGCAGCTGCTGGAGAGGAAGAACTGGAACAGAAATTGCAAATGAGGTATACACACAGTGTTCTTTGTTCTTGTTAGGGAGCAATGGAAGACTCTTGAATTTGTGCTTAAGTGACTGCAAAGTGTGGGAGATGAGATGGGATCTCTGTGCTAGAGATGGAGGACTAATTGATTCAAGTTCAGCTGAAAGTTTGGAAATTACTCAGATAGCTAGAAGAAAATTGAAACTATGCTACAGGGGCAAGAGCCTACAATTATACCTTTGTCCTAAAGCCTGAGTTCCATAAATCATCCCCCTTCAGGGGCAGCCTTGGAGAGGTTGCTGGGAGCTGGCTCTACAGTATGACTCTTTCCATGTTACCTTTTTCCCCTCCTGTTTCTATGGTGCTGATTACCTGTGTCTTTAGCCAGCTGCATTGTACTTTTTCTGGGCTCAAATAAGTGGCCACAGTATGAACTGAAGTCAGGGCTCTGCCTGTTCCTTCTTGCTGATATTCTCTAGAGATACAGCAAGTTCAAGAGCAATTGTACATCTAGGTAGGTAATTCTGACTCAAGACAAATGTTCTTGAACTCTACCAACTACAAGTGATAACTTTTTTACCAACAAAAATGGAGTGGAGTAGGTCCCACTTATCTACACCACTTTTTGGTAAGTACTAAAGTACATGTGTGACTCTGAAGAAAAGTTTGTTCCAGTTCTGGCTTGTCATTCTGGTTTGCTTGGTAAGGGTGTGATACAGAAATTTCTCTACATTTCTCAACCTAATAATCGGGTAATAATGTCTAATCTTCAGCTAAGTATGAAATCAAAGTACAGATTAACAGATTCATCAATGATAATTTCAATCCAGGAAATCTTCACAGAGTAGGAGTTTGTGGTTGATACCAAAACATGCTTCAAGCTACAGAAGCAGTTAAGTAAGAGCCTGTGTCACGTCAGGATTGACTTACAGAGGGACTTTCCTGTCTGAGTCAAACACTGGGCAGAGATCAGTATCCAGAGCTACTCAGTACTGTGTTAACCTAACCCTGTCCTTGGCTCAGGAAATCTCTGAGTATTCTGTACAAAATGGACCAGTGAGACTGACAACAATCTGTCTAAAAATAAGAGAAGGTCAGTGGTGATGTCATTGTCATCGAGATCATCGAGGTTACAGTCCCTGCTCCAGTAAAAGATGAGATTTGAACAGGGCTTTCCCACATTGCAGAGATGTATTCCAGTAAAACTAACTGAGACAAAGAGAAATAAGGACTAATTCCTACTCTTCCTGCAGTACAAGTAGGAGTGTGGAACATTCCTGAAAAGAAGCAGGGCAAGATGCCTATGTCCCTGCATGTTTTCAGGAATATTTCCTTCTTCAATGTGCCTAAGAGCCTACTGCTAACATCTGCAAGGTTCAGGTTTTAGGTTGAATCTTATTTTATCTGCCTCCTAAATCTGAGCTGACACCTGTTAGCTGGAAGTCTTTTGTTGTCCAGACTTTTGTGGCCAACGTTGGCCTGCTGATGCTTACGGTGTAGCTTCACAGATGTAGTCTGAGCTCAACAAGTCCCTGCCTTTCTCTGGCTCTGCCTTATTATTGACCCCTCTGTACAGCTCAGAGTGATGCTGAATTTCCTCAGGTCTGAGTGTAATGCTTTGTTCTGTCCTGGGCCAGAAGGGTGATCAAAATGTGCCCATGTATGAGCACATTTGGGTAACCAAGGAATGGATAGGGACTGGAGGTGAGAACAGAGCTGGTGGAAAGGCTGGAGGGAGTGGCAGGTCTACAAACTCTCCTTTTCACTCATGTCCAAATGTCATGGATGTCCAAATTTCACCACACTTTTGAGTGCAGAGTGTTTATATGTTGCTATGGGCAGTGAAAAAAATGGTGTAGATTAAAGTGCTTTTACTTCATGGTTTCATTTTCATTCTTCCTTTCTTGACTCTTCTGTTGCACATATCTTTCCACAAATTTTCCTTTCCTTCATCTCCAATTACAAATATTTCCAAACTAATTAAATTACCATACTTCTATTTCATGTTTTAGTGATGTGAGGCAGAGCTGATTATAGGATAGTTAGGCAAGGACAGCAGAAAATTTCTCCATGTATCTATCCTGCAATCTCCTCTGTAGCAAGTTTTCCTTCAGATGTTTTACACAGTTCACTGATGCACATGGAAAATTATGTTGCTGTAGTTAATAACCTTATTTTTTCTATTAAATTTATAACCCTTACCGGGAATTAAATGTGAATAAGTCACTTGATGTTTTTGCTCTGATTATAAAATCCATATGTTTCCTGAGGTCTCCAAGTCTTGCCATTTAATCTGACTATAGTGATAATCATTTTTGGGTAAAACAGCTACCTGGTGAATAACCAAGAAATTTATTACTGCCTAAATCTATAGAGGACATACTTGTTTCTGTTGAAAGCTTAGCACTTGCTGAGATAAACGAGACATGCCCACATGCTTGTACTCGGTATTTCTCACAAAATCCATTTCTGTTTTTTCCTCTTTTTTCTTTTATTTTTCTCCAACAAATTCTGACATTGTTGTTTACCTTTAACACATTTGATTTAAGTGATATTTGAGGGCATTACATTCAGGTCTTTTGCAGAAATAATGACTGGAAAAACCAAGTGTCTTTCAGAATTGCTTCCTAAGTATCGGCAGTTTTCCAGTGCTGACTATGACACCTATCCTTGTTTACTGGTGCATTCTTCTTTCATGTAATCAGTGGTGCAAAGTCCAGCTGGAGGTCAATCCTTAGTGGTGTATTCCAGCGGTCAGTCCTGGCTCCAATACCATTTAACATCTTCATAATGACCTGGATTCATGGGGGCAGAAGTTCTATCTGTACTCAAAGCTGACTCTATTAATGCATTTTTCCTTGTTCCAACAAACTTACTTGTGTTTCCAGATGCTCATTGTTTTGTTTTCCAAGTTTAATCCTATTGTAGGAGTCAATTATTTCTATGTCCTCTTTGCTCTACTCAATTTGCAAAATGATTTCATGAGACCATTAAAAATTGTGCAATATAAAAATTAAGGGTTTTCACATCCAAGACTTTGCCTATTGTATCCCATGGCTCTGGGTTCAGCAGAACATTCTCACAACCTGCAGACAAAGCATGAGCTGGGGTTAGGTGTGCTTGCAAAAGATGAGCTTGGATCTCTCAAACACAACGGAGCATCTTGGTTAAAGGTCAAGGTAGTTTCAGGATGTTACCGTATGTGTGCTTGTTAACCAGGGCACAGCTCTGAGTAAACAGCTTATTCTTTAAGCTCCTGTCCTCTGCGTTTCCAAGAGAAGAGTCATGTGAGGGCACTGGGGTTGGTGGACCAAACTCAGTTAATTCTGGTGGAGCATCCTCATGCCATCTTGTGTGCAATTTTTAAACTGCATCTCTGTTGTTGCTTTCATGCACAGCTCCAAAATGACTGCTGAGTGCAGCTACTAATCCCAACTAATTCTTTTTACCTTCTGTTGTTAATTGATTACTCTAATGCAGGGAAAGTCTCTTAGGTCTAAAGCCCTGCTAAATGCTTGTATAATTTAAACAGTGGTGCTTTCCTTTCCTCCCTGCCTTTCCTAGTCTGGTTAATTTAGAACAATTTTAGAACAGAATCTTCTCTAGCTGATTTTTCTTCAAACCTGACTCAGTTTGGAACTGGTTGATCAACCTGATAAGCTCTGTAGGCACTTTGTCTCAGCCTACTTCTGCTGGGAGAGAGGTGCCCTTGGGTTGCATGGTGAAAAAAGCCTGTCAGTACTTGGCTTTGGCAGGACTCTTATCAGCTACTGATGAAGGTGGTGTGCATTGAAGATCCTTGTCAAATCTGTTCTTAAAAATCTTTGTCATAATTTCTGGCTCTTCTTGAGCTACCCATATTTGGCCGAAATCCTTTTCATGTTGTACATACCCTTGACTTGTCTTGAATCTTGTCCACCTCTTGGCAAGTTTTGCTTTAGATGTCTTGTAGCTGTTTTTCATATCTCTGTTTCATTATTTATCCAGTCAAGGCAAAAATATTTCCTCTGCTACCTCAAGCAGAGGCTGCTTTCGTGTGTCATTTTCATAGTATTTGAGCACTCATTGAATTATTCTCCTTATTTACCACTAGTAGCATCACTGTGTGTGAATGGTGTTTATGGAATGTTATGATCAGTGTTAATCAGTACAGATTCACTTAGTGAAGGATACGGCCTATGTTATTCTCCTAATAAAAATCAGGAATTTGGAGTTGTCAAGGTGACAGTTCCTGTAGTTGCTTCTTACCCCAGCTGACCTGTAGACAGGACACAGGAGAAAAGGGAATTTGCAGTAGTGAAAATAGGAAAAGTAAGGATGGTAAAGCAAATCCCTTTGGCAGAATGTATTCCCTCCGCTGCACTCCTCCAGTTCATCTTGTACTGGCATGCACAGAGTTTATAATAACCACCATACAGTCATCCCAGGACATAGGCAAATCCAGCCACTTCTGTTTCTGAAATTCATCTAATTCATACTGTCACCCATTATCCCTACTAACACCTGCTGAGCTGAGTGTTCACCACCTTTGGCTAGGTTTTATATTAATATAAGTCAAATGGAGGAAGGTATAACAAACTTTGAGTTCAGGAAGCATTTTTTCTCGTTATGTCTTGCAGTTAGAAAGAGATCAAGTTATCATGCCAAGATCTGGCATCTACCCTTTGTCAAGAAGGCTGTTTCTGCTAAAGGCCTCTGTCATGAACTAACTGCCATGGGGAAGTTTACTTCTGTAAATATCTGAAAGTAGGGTGGTGGTGGAGGTTGTTGTTTGGCAAGGTTAAACCAAGGAAACCAGATAGTAAATATCTGATAGCAAATAGCTGCCTGAACACTCCCACCAAGTAAAAAAGAGAGGAAGGAAAGTACATGAAGAAGGAAAGAGGGTATCTGTAAAACCCAGTTTAGCAGAAATGCAGCAGTGCATTCTCCCTTCAATCTGTAATGCTGTGAGTCAGCCATGCTCTCACATTCACTGTAAACGGAGTTTTAAATAAAGTAATTGCCTCAAAAATCAGTGAGACTCCCAGGGCAAAATCCAGAGCAACTATTTTAAAAATATATTTCAGAGTGATCAGAGATGCATGTGTCTTACATTGTTCACCAGGGAGGAGTCTTTCAATAGCAGCCAGAGTTAATTCAGTCATGAACTTGCGCATCTTTCAGCAACTGTCTCACACTTTGCTGAGATTATCGTCCCATGGAACCTCTTTCCGAGCAATTCCTTAACCAAGCTCAGTAGATGAAGAGCAGCCATTACATCTTCATCCTTCATCTGGTAAAGCAGCAGAACATTTACCGGTGTACACACAGCTGAGAAATGCAATTTGACTGGTACATTAAAGGTATTTGGTGATCTTTAATCTTAGCATAACTGCTGCCCATCAGGGGTGCAGTAATGTGCTTCACAAAGCGCACAGGAGAAGACAAGGCCTTTAATGAGTTTTGGCTGAGCTGGGCACGTTCTGCACAGTGTTGTTCAAATTGTCTCAGGCTTCCTGCCAAGTAATGCAGAAGAAAATGCCTTAGAGTATGCTAGCTGTCTATCAACCCTGCAGAAAGTTTTCTCAAAGACAGTCTTTGATTTGCGAGTCAACCACTATTAAGTTAGTGTCAAAACCCTCTCTGGAGGCAACAAAATGGAGCACAGTTCTGCTGTTACTTCTAGCATCAAATACTCATCTTGAACTTAAGGCTCTAGGTCATTTTTACTGTGCTCTGTCTCTGGAAGCCAGAAAGGATTTGTCGGGTGAGTTATGTGGCTTAGTTTCTGAAATGATGGGAATAAAAGCTGGGGAATGACCATGGGGAAGGGTTGTGATTCTTTTGTAACCGACCTTATTTAAGGAAATAAGAGGGGCTCTGTCTTTGTGAGGCAAGCCTCGCACTGCAGGCTTCTAACTTGACTCCCTTGCACATAGTGGCACATTGCCCTAGTGTGAAAAGGTTTGCAGAGCAGTGCCATGTCCCCCCTCTGGTTCCACTTGTCTGTGTGCTACACGTGGCAGTGGGACTGGCCAGAGCAGCTGGTGATGGCCTTTTGGCTCTCCATGGGGCCCAGGGACTTTGTGTTGTGCCTTTCAGAAAGGGACACTAATGTTTAGGGAAAAGGCCAGGGAATCATGGCAATAGCTGCCCAACACAGCCCCCACACCGGGCTGAGTAGTCATGACAACTGTGGGTATCAAACATTAGCATGGGACAGCATTCAAAACCCATATCGCAGGCTTTAAATAACTTATCAAGCTGCAGGCTGGCAACTGTGGAGCTAGGATATGATAAAAATACACATTCTGACTTTGAGGAACTGGCAAAAAGGACACTGAGCCACAGGTGATCGCTAAAGATTCAGCCTAATTGCAAAGGATATGCATAACAATGTTATATGCAGTAGCTGACTGCTCAGGAAATTCAGTTACTCTGCAGAGTAATCTGGGTCTCTAGGCAGTGTATCAATAAATACCTGCTTGAGATCTTCAGCAAGCCAAGCTAGAGACTAAGGATTTGTAATGATAACAGCAGGATATAGACTCTCAAAAAGGCCTTCACCCATCAACCTGATAAATTTATTGTCCGAATTTCCAAAAGGGATTTTAGAGCTTTGCCTCATCTGAGTTTGCTTTGGAAGAATTTAAGCGTTCATATGGTTTGAAGTAATGGATTTGGAAATTAAGACAGGAATTGAATGCTGTGATTAAATTTGTAGGGCAAAAAGAAACAGAAAGCATACCTCTAGTGATGGAGAATTCCTTGGATATTGCTTCAGAGTGGGCTCATATACACTTGCCAGGAAGTTTTCATCTCTTACTTCCATCACTTTTCTGACATGATGTTCTTCATTTCTTACCTTCCCTCATTCACCCCTGATTCCTGTTCTCAAGCTTGTACCACTTTCCTTCCACTGCAGTTTTCCTTTGTTCTCCACGCTCCCTACAGTGCAAACACATGACGGAGTTACTGTGCTTGACAAATTACATGGCACCAGCTGTGCCACCACTGTGCATTCCTGGCTGATGGCAAATACAGAGGGAAACCTCTGCCATATGTGGGAACACAGAACCAGGAGTTGCATCAGCACAGCTGGAATGAAGTCAGAAGTCTGGAGTCCTGGGTTACCGTGCGGCAGCCTCAGCTCACACAGTGCTGTGTGGAAGTCAGCTCAGCCAACACAAAGCTGTAGCTGTAGTAGCCTACTTTAAAGCCTATGCCAGCATTGCACAGCCACCTTGGAGGGATGGGGCACCCCCCTGGGCTAGTCTGGTCCCAGGAATGCTCAGCCTTGCTCTGCAGAACGGGGATTTGCCAACTGTGCAAACCGGCCCGGTGGAACGCTGCGTTAACACATTTATATTGCTCCTGGTAACTGAGCTGGCTTGCTCAGGTCTGATTCTAATCTTTCACAGTTTACTGCCTTCTATCAGTGGGGAGATCCTCTCAGTGTATTTAGTCTGGCTGTGAGACCCTCCCATTTTCAGCAATCTAGTGCCATATCCAAGGCTGTAAGTAATTTGCTGCAATTTTGCCTACTCTCCTTGAAGATTTTATTCTGGGTTTCTAGTGCAATGAGAGAGATAAACTCATGCACATCCAGTCTACTCTCTGCTTCAGTGGTTCACTTGAAAGGCAGCTCCTTCAAGAGTACTGGCAACAATATTTTTTCAGCTGTGAGTTTTTCTTAAAGGAAAAAAACAGGAAAGAAAGAGAAAAAAGGCCAATCTTCTTTTAGGATTTTTCATTGTCCCCTCCCAGGGTGAGCAGGACTGCTCCAGGACTCTTGTTTTCTCCTTGTCTTGAAGTGATTAAAGTGGAGTGGCAGTGTGTTTCCAGAGGACTGGAGAATGTTATGCAGATAGTGCTTGCAAGGGACTGTCAGTGTCACATTGAGGTGAGTCTGTGACACAATTAATGTCTCATGCACTGCATGGGACAAAGGGCCTTATTTTACTCTAGTTAAATTTGCTAGCCCACTGAGAAAACTAGATATGTGTTTGTGAAATGGAACTTCTGAATTGCTCCATGAAAATACCCCCAAACTATTGGCAATCCCATTTTCAGATGCAGTCATTCCCAGCCTCTCCCTGTATTTACTATTTCAATGCTTTTTGAATTTGGCCTCAGAGTTTCACATCAGCATGCACCCCAGCTATATACACATAAGATTTGCAATCCTTTCCTTTCCCCACCTCTTGTGACTTCAAGAAATTTTAAATGTGCATTTGGTGTGCTTTCTGACCTTGACTTTTGAGCATTCAGGCCAAGCACTCAATCATTACCATATAAGTTCCTACCCTTGACATACCATGAGTAATTGATCTCAACTCTCAATTATTATGTTAAGCTTATATGGATTTAGAAGGATGAGATCCTTCCTAATTAACCTCAAGTTTTTTGATAAGATTACACTCAAGATTGACACTGACAGCTCATAATTTATCAGAATTTTAAGGAAGCTCTTCATAAATTGCCAAGCCAGGTCTTCAGTGTTACTACAGAAATAGATTTCAAAATGCACTAAAAATGCTTAAAATGGGAAAGAGTTTTGTAAGCAACTCTAACAGGGGTGGAAGTTGTTTTACACCCACAGGGGACAATGTTTCAATGAACCCAAAGGAAAAACCCAAATGGAAGGCTGTTTTTCATGTTAACTAAGATGAACTAAATTTTATTGATCAAAACAAATAATGACAAGGTAGGAGGCAAATCTGCAGGTGGTGAAACTCACAGAACCTGATTCTCACGGGCTTGGTTCCTGGTGGTTGGATTCTCTTGAACCTAAGCAGCTCTTTAATGAAAGCCTTGCCCTGGGGTGCATCTTGCAGTGTTTCTGATGGGAACTCTGCTGCAGCCTAACAGGTAAATCTTGTTATGGCCATCCCACTGAGCAGTCCTCTCTCCAACCTGCTGCTGGGCCTTGGTTTTTTTTAAAACTTTAAGTCTTTTGGAGTGCCATCCTTTTTCTAGTGTGGTTCTGTAACTTCCAGGGGCTGCTCATGATCAGTCCCCAGTTAGCATCATTTTATTAAGGCCAGTGAGGGTTGAATTAACACAAAGTCAATCAATCCTTGCTAATTCACACCAGCTAAGAGTTAGCTGTAAAAATGTAACAGTTTTTAAATGCATGTTTAAATGAATTGATCTTGTTACTGTTCTGAGTAACTATTTTACTAAAAGTATGAGGAGCTGTGGGCTGCCTGGCTGCTATACACCAACAGGATCATATTCCTGCATGACTTTATACTTACATGGATTCCAAAACAGGAGAAAATGTTGTTAGCAATGCGACTGAAATAGATGATGCTGTGTGACACTGCAAGGAATGCAGCATTTTGTATGGAATGGGATGAATGAGTACAGGCACTGAATAAACTAGGGGGAAATTTCAGCTGCTGATTATAGAACAGCTGCAAGTGCTGTCCTACAAACAGTGATGAAACTGGCTTTGTGAAGCAGGATATCACTGTTCTGATGGGGGGAATTAATATGGACTCAGGTAAAATGGGAATTTTCACATAGTGTCATTTTTATTTGAGATTGATTAGTCTGACCTTCACTATCTTTCTAAAGAGAGTGCAGTAAGTTTTGCTGGATTTTTTTCCCCTCTGGTCTCACTGAGATTAGAGCATGGATTGGCAGATAGACCAGCCTCATGTGCTGCAGAAAATGCAGCAGAGAATATTAGCTCAGAAGCACTGGGAGAAGACATTTAAACCCTTCCACATCGATGTTGATAAGCAGAGCTGTTGATGGACAGCTGTTTGCAAAGTTATGGTCATATATTTGTAGACCTAAGGGAATCAGATACCAATGTCCTTATAACTGCTAGCCTGGTAATTAAATATGACAGTCTTATCATACAGTATTATCAGCATTTTGAAAGTATGTCTTGACGACAGAGATACAACAGTCCTCTGCAGTTCAGCACCAGACAGCAAAACATGTTTAGCATGAAAGATAAAATTTGAGATTCCAAATATATAGGGTTAAGACCTCGATAATGGAAGGTAAAGTAATTTAAAAAATGTTATATTTGGAGAAAGATAAATGTGTTAGAACTGTTACAAAGACCCTGCAATAGACCCAGGAGGATGGGATAGAACTTTTACAGTCATGCCATTCCCTTTAAGGGTTCGTTGCTTTTCTCCATAGTTTTACTGATTAGTATCTTTATCAGTGAAGACTTCCACTGAAATTAATAGGATTAAATGTGTTGCCATAACCTGACCCTAGAAATTTTAAGACTATCTACAACATTACCAGTTTCTGACTGTGCAGGTCCATTTTGCTGTCATATTTGAGTGCATCACTTTCTTTCTTTCTTTCTCTCTCTCTCCCTTTCGTTCTTTCTCTCTTTCTCTTTCATTCTTTTGTTCTTTCTTTCACCAGTTCTGGTTTTACCACTAAAGAGTCTCAGTCAAAGCAGTTTTGAAAACCAAATATGTCAAGTAAGTGAACAAAAAATCAATAGCACACAAAATTCTGGGAAACCCATTCTCCAGGAAACATACATCTATATTTTGTCTTCTTGACTTCAATTATCAGCTTTGCCAACTTCTGCTAGAGACACTTTCCTGGCTCTTCAACTCATTCCTCATCAATCCCTGATGCTCTCTGCTTTAAATGACTGTGTAGTTTCTCTCCCTCCTACTTTTCAGCTGATACTACCCACTTAGATTTTGACACCCATTCTCATCCTTAGTTTTACTCTGCTCATAAAGTGTTGCCACTGATTTTGATGGCAAAATACTGTGATTATTTCTATATGTGTTGAATAGGTAACAATCCTTCCCATCAGAAGTAAGATAGCTTTAGTTGAGCAAAGATATTGTTGTCCTACTGATTAATTGCTGTGATCAAAACCTGTGTGTAAAAGCAGCTTCTTGTCCACATACGAACAAGAGGTGGATTTCAGCAAATTCCCTTCCTCTTGAGCTGTGCTTTATGATTTTAATGCCATTTATTCATATACCAAAAGTGCCATTCATCACCCAGTTTTGAAGACAGTTGTAGGAAAACCAGTGTCATTTACACCTTCCAGTTTATTTAATTGAACTGGCTCATCTGAGAGCATAATTGTGACAATTGCAAGGGAATAAAAGCCTAAATCCATTTTGGAACCTCAAGTGGTATAAAAAAACCCTTGTCTACAACTGGCATCAGCACACATTCTGTTTTGTTTCTCATGTGAATGGTGAAATTCCTTGGGAGGAAAAGATCAGGTTACCAGTTGAACTGCACAAATGTGATGCTGGGCAAGAGCTAGGGACTGTGGTTAAGTTGGAAATATTTTAAAATGTCACTTCATTGTTGTTTATTAAAAGGTCATCTGGCATCTTAAATAATAGGTGATTTCTAAAGAAAGTATATGGAGGTGAAATGGATACTGGACATGGAACATGCACACTTAAGTATTATCTCATTTCCCCGGGTGGACCCATTAAAATATTTGTGAAATTAGTATTTTCCCTAGGTTTTTATCATCATTTGCCCAGCTTAATTAAGCTTTTTAAGGTCAATAAGTGGCTTTCTTGGCATGCTCAAGAAAGCCCTGATGCCAGCCCTGTCAGAGGAGTAGATCTGCATCTTTCCAAGCCAGCAACCCAGGTATCTACAGGAGATAGACAAAAGACTTCTCAACCATTCAGAGGCTGATGGTGATCTTAAAAAGTGACTGCCTGAACTACCTTCTTTCATTTTCTGTAATGAGTTTCTGGTTTTAATTTAGCAGAACCATAAAATTCAGCTGATGGGCCATGTCTAAGACTCTTGACACAGACATCTTCTTTATCTCCCTCAGTTTTGGAGTTGTTAATTTCCTCCTCAGAATTACAAGCCCTCCTTACAGAAGGGGTCTTGAAAAAGGCAATAAGTGTTATCAAAGATTTACCTGAAGAATAATATACTGTACTGGCCTCAATTAGAGAATAGGCATGAGTCTAGCTCTCTTCACAAGAAGCATTTCTTCCACCCCTTACTTATGAGCAGAAACAAAAATGCTGTTTCATCTCCCTGGTGGAATCTGTGATATATAAGGCATCTCAAAAGAAATTTACATCAGCCTGTTATGACTTTATACCTCCCCCATCAAATAATGGCCTTGAGCATGGAACAGAGACCTGAGGGAAATGTGACAGAGAAGGAAGAGAGCCAAGCAATTAATAATATTTATAATACTTCTTACATGTAATAACCTATGATAAGGTTAGTTCCTTTTTTTTTTTTTTTCCCTTAAATATTTCTCTGCATAAAAGTTGCTGCATGAAGTCAGTACAAATATGTGTATGAAAAAAGCATGAAAAAGACTTGTTGCAGGCTCTGTTGTGTGTGTGTGTTCAGATTTTGTTAGAAGCTCAGGTGTTTCTGGGGTATAGGAAGAATTAGAATCAATTTAATTTATATTGTACACTATGAATATCCAGGGAATCCTTGTGCTTAGTGATATCTAGGTCTTGCATAGCTAAAAGTACACAACAGAAAAATTGGGTATTTTACTGGCATGAGGTCACTTTGCTTAAATAAGCTCAAAGAATTGAAAGAGAGATGTAATTACTCTGAAATCTTTGTGTGACAGAAAGAACTGTGTGAAAAAATATTCTGTGTGTTCACTGAGGGGTAATTTGCTCAGGTGTAATTAATGAGTTACCAGACCATCCCACACATAATACTGAAGGAAAGAGATGGTAGGAAAAATAAGAGGGATCACAAGAGTGGTTGATATGAGTTAAGGAAGCTGCTACTCAGCAGAGCAGGGCCAGAGGCTGGCTTAGAGGACAGAGCTGCTGATGGAAAAAGTCAACATGTCAAGTTACACTCCTAAGTGGAGCTGATTTTATGGTGGGCTTTTCACACAGGTGACATTACCTAGTTTTTAATTACTGCAGACAGAACGTCTTAACATAGATTCACTGGAGGACATATCAGTTGTCATTTTGTTGGTTCCAGTAAGTGCTCCGAGGTCCCAGTTGTTACTGTCTGTGAAACATGCTTTGTAAATCTTATCCTATGTGAATATCCTTGGCTATTGATTCTTCTGTGAACTTGGCAGTCCTGTCAATAAAGGGAAAAAAAAAAAAGCATTAAAGGAAAATCAGTGTCCTTGCCTTATGCAGTAACCTGAACAGTTCTTGGGAAAGAGTCCAGTGCAGGCACAGTAGCATGGTTAATTAAAGCAGTAACATCATTAGTATACTAATTTGGGAGTGTGTGGATGTTGGGTCTGTGTATATCAGGGACACAGTGTAATTGTTGCCCTTCTGTTCTTGGTTTACAGTTTTCTGGAATTATGTGCAAGCTGAGGTAAAAGTAGAATTGCTAAACCAGTCAAGCAATACCTGAATTAAAAGACATATAATTTCAGGGAAGGCTTTTTAGTGCCAGAAAGAGCACAATATTATCAGGTTATTTGGGCACTAGAAACCTGAGGAAGCTGCTTGGAGATGGCTAATGCATGGGTCTGGACTTCTGCCAAGGAGCCATGGGGATCCATAACAACGCAAAGGATTTTGAAAACTCCTTGTTCTCCTGGACCCATACACCCAGATTAATGTGTGTGGGTCAGGTTTCTCTCTAGTCTGATGCTGCACCCTGGTTTATTACTTTACACTATAACTCCAGCAGGGCAGTGCCATGCTCTTGTCTGTTGCAAACTGGGAATGCTTCGAATAAAAAAAGATTTGTACTCCCCCCCGCCTTCATTCAGATTTCATTAGTTAATTGGATGCACAAGGTACTGCATAGAGCTACAGAATGATTCTGAACTTCTCCTTCAGTCTCTGTCCTAATTTGTATGGAGCAAATTACTTAGAGGTCACAGAAAAAACAAATGACATGACATTCCTTTTTCAACAGTATTAAAAAGTGGAATAATGAAAATTTCAACACCTCTCCCACTACTAGTGTAAATAAATATCATTCAGTGTGTCTCAGAGTAAGTACATTTAAGAGAAGGATTTGAACTGTAGCATGCACATTAAATAGAAAGAGGCAGAATATGCCCTCGTGCATACACTGACTGCTGAAAGACTCACAACCAAATAAGAGCAAATTTTAGCCCCTGTTAAATCACAATAGAGCTTAATACAGTGCCTGCAAGAATTCAAAGCAGCTAACTCAGCAAATTGTTATCTTGTGTTTGGAAAAGCAAACCATCAAGACTGTAGGATCACGCTTGCAATCCATGATTTAATAAATGTTTTATCACACAGGACATTATTGTCATGGCTCATTCATGGAGAGCATAAAAATAGCCACTGACACTGCAAACATACTGTGAGCTCACCTTACTGCTTCAAGAATATTATACTCATTATGGTTTTACAGAAGGAATTGAACTTTTTGATTTGCTTACGAAAACATTGGAAAAATACCAAATAAAGCAAAATCCTAAGTGCATTGGCACTTTACCTTTCAGAACTGAGACTGGCTTAGAAGTTCTGCTGATGTGCAAACAAAGAAGAGCCCAGAGGCTGTTGGAGAGGCTGATCATATGGCGTCTGAAAGGGATAAAAATCACCAAGCTCAAATCATCTGTGCCAATGAAAATGGGTGCTTTTATTCAAATTTTCAGGTTTCTCAGGAGTGCTATCCAGTCCCACACACCTCATGGGCTTATCTTCAGAATCCTGCCCTTCTGAATAGTGATATCTTGCATGTGGATACAGGAACATGCAAGGACTTCCCCTGCCTCAGTCATGTGTTAGCTCCATGTTTTTCCCCATCAAAAAGTAAAAACTGTGAACGTTTTTCATATTCTCTTTTCAGAGAATCTCTGCTGCTTAGAAATTCATGTTACTTTTCTCTCAGAGAAGAAGCTGTTACTGATTATTACTTCTTACTAGTAATGGAAACCTGGTTGGGCAGCTCCGTAAGGAAAGAATACATAAATAAAGAAAAGCTGGGAAATGCATTTCCCACTGTGAAGCCTCCAGCGCTCGGGACCGACACTTCCAGATATTAAAGTGTTCCTTGTGAAACTAAATAGCGCAAGCAAAATTTTTTTTCAAGGCGTTTGTCCAGGTCTTGCACTCGTGTTGTTGCTCAGGGGTGACCTTGCGCGTCCCAGCGCAGAGCTGCGGCAGGACAGCAGAGGGAGATAGCGCTCAGAGCAGGGGCACAGGCTCTGGCTTTGCCGGGACACCCAGGGCACACGGGAACAGCAGCGATACAGGAGAGCAGAGCCGCATTTCCCCGCTCTGCTGGCCCGTGGAGCAGCGCTGGTGCGGGTGG
>VWZP01002276.1:637815-731923 GCA_013396995.1 Dicaeum eximium | reverse complement strand
CCCCTCATGCCCTCAGCCCTGCCCAGCCCTGCCCGGCCCAAACAACGCCCTCAGTCCTGCCCTGCCCTGCCCAGCCCAGCCCAGCCCTGCCCCGCGGCTCCCAAGCACTCCCTGTCCCCGTGCCGCTGTCCTGGCCAGCCACCAGCCCGGCTCCTGGGCCATTCCTGGCAGGCACCGACCTTGCTGGGTCACAGCAGCACGATGTAGTGACTTTATTAAGGCGTGCCCTTTAGCCAGAGCGTGTTTGGTGCATGTGTTGGGACTGTAATTAAAATGCTAAAATACGGTTCTGGGAGAAAGTTTAACAGATTATTATCTTTGCTGCACAGAAGGGAAAGAGTGCTAGGACATATCTGTTTAAAGTGACTGTGCAAATGACATTTTGATGTTCCATATTTATAGTGCTCTCCCCCGGTCACTTGCATATAAAGGGCTGGATTATATCAGCCTGCCCCAGAAAAAGGTCAGAGAGTGAACTTGAGCCACCACCACTCCCAAGGGCCACCCAGCCTTCCCCATACACAGCAGCACACAAAATCATTTAGGTTGGAAAAGACCTCCGAGATCATAGAGTCCAACCTTTTCTTCTGCTTCCCGTGGCTGGGATGCCCCTTTGATCAGGGTAACATCAAAGCCTTATTCTTCCATGCTGAGCTGTATCTCCGTGGTGGTGTGACTCCTAGGCCCTGCTTTCAAGGTAAGCCAGAGAAGGATCAATAATGTCTCATCTGAAATCCAAGCTCCAGTTTTAACTCACCTGTCCCACTATGAGTTTCACTGGGGCACTGTGTTAGTGAGACCACCTCCTGCTCCCTTCCACTGTTTGGAGTAATACACTTCTGGATTTGTCAGCAGAACTAAGCTCAGTCTTCCTGCACAGTTTGTTCTGGTTGGTTTTTCCCTTTTTATCTTCTTTATGGGGATCTTTGGAAAACAAAGAAAACAAAAAACAAAACAACAAACAAATAAACTAACAAACAAGCCCCAAACCAAAATGGAAGAGTTTCCTGTAAGTTTTCATTCAAGTGCAATTACAGAGTGCCAGTCAGCTGACAATGGCAGGGTAATTGATGGTGCAAAATGTCCCATTTTCTGGCTTTCTGGAGATGTCTTCTGTGGGCTTAAATATTTGTGTTTAATGAATTCAAGGTACTTGGGTGAAGTTGAGTCAAAACCCATGGCAGGCTCAGACCCATATACCTCATGGCCTTTGCAGGAAAGACTGTAATAAAAAAAAAAGTTGAGTGGAAAGACAAAAAGTTTTTATTCCTTTGCCATGTGGATCTTCTAACAACATGGATTTGTTGCATCAAGTTGGGTTCAGGCTGGCAATGAGAGACCCAAAGACACTAATTTGCAAGCAGACTCCTTCAGGAAACAGCTCCAGAGGGAATCTTTTAATGAACACTGTATTTTTTGCCCTGTTTCCCTTCTTCCCTTGGGAAAAGGTATAAAGTTCCTCTTCCCTGAGCAAAAGTGTAGTGCACCAATGTTCAATCCCTGTGAAACTGGGTCCTGGTCAGAAAGGGATTTTGTTTGATGAATGAACCTCCAGAATTTTAGATCTTTCATATTCTTACATATTCTCCTGTATCCCACCAGTGGCACAGGGTTCTTCTTCTGGGTTGTTGGATTTAATCTCCTAAAAGAAATAGGGGAAAAAAAGAGGGACGGTGCACTTATCTACCTGTGAGTTTGTCATCATCACTATGATGCTGGGCACGGCATCTTTGAAACAGTTTCTGACTGTTTCAGGTTTTGCATAGTTCATGCTATTTTTTACCAGAAAGAATATTTT
This sequence comes from Dicaeum eximium, assembly GCA_013396995.1. Lineage (NCBI taxonomy): Eukaryota > Metazoa > Chordata > Aves > Passeriformes > Dicaeidae > Dicaeum > Dicaeum eximium. Next base: position 730,125 of record VWZP01002276.1, on the reverse strand, counting down.
AAAATTTGAAGACTGCCTGTAACACTTGATTGAAAATGTTAAATGCTTATTTAAATGACACACTAAGTCTTCACTGATTTCACCAGGAGAACAATTTATTCCCCTGTTTTTCACACAGAATATCTGCAGTGGCTGGAGAGAAAAATGTGGAAGATAAGCTAGAAAATCAACAGCAACAAAGCAGCAACTAGGTGTCAATAAGACACTACTCTAGTAGTTAGATTGCTAAATCCTGTGGTTACTGAATATTCCTCAATACTAATAAGACCTCCATCTTCCTATGGCTCTGGCATACTTTTATTAAAACTTCATAAAGTGTATTTCTACTAGGAAGGTTTGCATGTGTTTCTACAGCAGAAAAAACCCAGCTGACCTCTGTTTAAAGATCAAATTGACTTACAGTTGGAAAAGCTTTAGTGCCCCCATCTCTTTTTTAATAATACCATTTCTCTTTGTTGAAATCTTATATCTACCTTTTTGGGTTTTTTAAGTGGAAATATTTATTTGAAGAGATGAGGGCATTGTTGGGAGGCAGTGGGAATGTTTTTTTAGTGGGACTCCTGCTTTGGCTAACAAGCTCTCAATGTGGATGCTTGTCTTCACACACAACTTCTGGGAGCTCATTCAGCCCTGGATAATTATTCAATGGGACACATCTGGTTCCTACAGAGTCAGCACTCCCAACTACTTCACTGGGACTGCTGCTGCAGGATTCAGCCCCACAAGAGCTAAACAGAGAAAAGAGATGAAGCTGTTTTGCTGAGGCAGAGAACAATCATTGACAAAATAAATCCACTGAAGGCAGGAGAGGAAATATTACTGCAGCACTGTGTTGACCTTTGGGAAACTACTCTAAGGTATTTTGCCACTGCAACTGGGAGGGGGCCTCAGGAAGAGCTAAGATACATGGGGGAAATAGAGTTCCTTGGAGTTTTTTGTAATTTTGTGGGGTTTTTTTGTTGTTTTTTGTTTGGTTTTGTTTTGCTTGCTTGGGTTGCTTTTGTTGTTGTTGTTTGTTTGTTTATGTTTCTAACTAAGCAGGGGTTTGTCTGCTTTATTTCCTGGTTTTTGCTGGTGTGACCTCTGTCTCTTTTGGTGTCTGTTGGGGCAACTTTCTACTAGGACATCTATATCCAGACTAGCAGTGATGAGAAAAAGAGAGAGAGTACTTTCAGATCATAGGACAGGGAAGGAAAGTGAAAGTTCCTCTGATCTGAAAGAGAAGAGGAAAACATGTTTCGCTTTACAGCTGAGATACTGCATTTAAAGAAAAATGTAAATACAGTGTATGCTTCAGAATGTCACTTCTCATTGGAAACTGTGTTGAATAGAACTGAGGCCATATGAAATATGAATAGTACAGGGAAATTAATGGTTTGTACCAACACCAAACTATTCATTAAAGAAAATGGAAATTACAAGAGACAGCAGGACTTTAAGGAGTGTTTCAATGAGACTGATAATTTTGAAGATCACCACAGAAAAAAGGAAACAAAAAAGAATTTGGAGGACAAATAATTCTGATGGCTGAAGTGAGCATCTGATGCTGCACACAGTCTGGGAAGAGGAAACATAGGTTGTTGAAACTAATTAGGGGTAAAGGGAAAGGAACTGCAGGTCATGTGTTGAATAAGCTCATGAGGGAAGCAAATCCATGTGAAAACTTGTAGCAGCTTATGGCACTTGCTGGGGGACGGGGGACAGACGTGGGGAGCAGGAAGAAAGATGAGTCTTGAGTGTGAGGAAAGCTGACAGTGGCCTAAAGCATACCAGGCAAAGCTGAAATCTGGTACTGGAGAGGGCTTTCAGAGAGAAATGGAGCTGCTGAGGGCAGCATGAGAGGGCAAGGAAGCAAACTGTAGAACAAACCAGGGGTGAGGCCCATGGAAGGAGCCAGGGGAAATGAGATAAAATGATAAAGGGATTTGGAGAAGAGAAATATTATCTGAAAAGTTAGAAAATGTGGGAGAGCTTTAAGGAGATACTGTCCTTAATTTTCATCCTACAACCCTGCAGCAAGTATAATAAAGGGGACATACCAGAAGTCTTTATTCATTGGTGATCTCTGTCATAATGGCCCCTTGGAGGTTTTGGCAGACTCCAATTTAAAATAGCTCTGAGATAGACTGACATAAAAAAAAAAAAGAGGCAGTTTAGCTTCAAGGGATCTTAAAACTGCCCTAGCTCAATGAGGAGTCTTCACCTGCAACTCAGGGTCTGGAGCTCAGCTTTGTATTTCAGTTTCTCCAAGCAGCCCCTGGTTTTGTAACCTGTTAATCCAGTGATCCTCTTCCCTGAGCAGTATCACCAAAGGTAATGCTGGATAGATGGGGACAGATGGAGGTGATTTAGTGCTTTTTTGGCAAATGTGGTGATGAGGGGGCTCATTACTTGGAGAGCTTGGTGACAGGGATTGTTATCTGACCTAAGCAGGGCTTTGACTCCTTAGTGTAGTTTCTCCTTCTGGCTGACAATTTATGAACATGAATCTCTAGTCCTCTGCTATCTATGGCTTCCTTGTTACTGCAGGTTCATAGGACGGGCTGTTTTCAGAGGCTCCCAGAAATGTATAATTCCCTCAAGAGAGTTGGATAAAAGACCTGTTTCTGATAGTAATCCTTATGAGGAGGTTTTACACACCTCAGTGAGGAGGAAAGGAACCAAAGGTTGCAGGTAAAGTATGTCTGGAGCTCAGCTGAAAGCAGCTGTCAGCATTGTACAGGTTTGATCCCAGGCTATTGGTTGCTTTTGTGGCCAGGTGGCAACAGGTGGCCAGGTGATGTGGGCATGAATGACACTTTGGAAATGAAAAGGAAGTCTGTAATTAAAGTCATATCAGGAATCTGACTCAGAGAGCCTGTACAGGTAACTTTTACTTACCCTGGTGAATAATTCAGGGGGATTGTGCATGTGAGTCAACTAATGCTTTATGCAAGTTGATGAATTAAAAAGACAGAGAAGTAGAGCTGGAGGTCCTTGCTGGTGGAAATCATACAGCTGAACTCAGTGAGGCATACCTGGTTGCACTGGTTGCAAAACTGAAAACACTTCTGAAGAACACAGGAGACAAAAACATTAAACAAGAGAAAAACCTCGTGGTTGTGGTTATGGCATGTCCCTCTCTGGCAGGGTATGAACAGAAGAGAAAACTGAAAAAGTAATTATTTATGAATAATGTCGATGGTGGATGTTTCTTTTTTTGTTAACTCCTTCATTAATCGTCTGTGGAAGAGGTTACAGTTTTCTCAATTCTTACTTACTTTAAATTATTTGTCAAATTCTTCCTGCAAATACCCACATTTTAACTCATGTGCAAGGGGCATTGTGGAAGAATTCTGAGCAGATGCATGGGTGTTTTAGGGTCTGTGAATTGTCTTCTTTTCTTCTCTCCCATTGACTTTACAGGGATTAGGTCACCAGTATGAATGATGGATGCACATCAAAAAAATTATGCTTTAATAGCCATGAGCTACACTTGCTTTTTTGATTTCATAGAAACAGATCCTGTTCCAGCTGGGAAATGTCAGGTTCTGAAAGGCAACATTTTTTCCAAGAGAAGTGGGCTCTGGAGGCTCTTGTCCCAACTGAGTTCAGTGAAATGTTTATGAAATAAGTAGGGACTGAGAAATATTCTTGTTTCTCCATAACCAGCTTTAGGTGCTGTAACCTCCTTCACTGCAGTCAGCGAGATCAATAGTCAATTCAAAGGTGAAGAAAAAAAAAGTGTCATTGCTAGTTTTCAATCTCACTTTAATATTTGAAACTGAGCCACTTCAGAGAGTCTGGGGCTAGTTTTCACCCACTGAAGTTACAGGTAAATCAAGCAGCCAACATGGATTTTGTACATGCTCCCAAACTAGGAGCATCTTTAAAAACCTGTATGCAGCTTGTTTACAGCACTCGAAGGAGGTCAGAGCCTGCCCTTCCAACAGAAACAGCTAAATCAAGAGGGTATAATAAAAGCACTCAAGGCTTCTTTAAGCCAAAAGAGGATAGCTTAAAGTTTACCAGCCCTTCTCCCCCATGGAAATTGCTGTGTCTCACAATAACATTTACAGTTCTGCCTGTCTGGTTGTGTCAGCAGGGAAAACACCACTCCAGCAGGCACTGGAACGTGTTCTGATGTTGACCAGGAATAGAAACACAGACACTGGTGCCTCTGGAAAGTGATGACCCAGATATTTTTCCACTGTGAAATTATCAGTCAAACACATAAATGCAAGACTTGTAACACCTTGATAGGAATTCTTACGGCATTTACTGTCACAAGTTGGGGTGATGTCATGACACAAATGATGCATTTACCAGACCAGACTTTAACAAGTTAAGATCAATGAACTGTTCCAAAACAGAGCTTTTAAATGTGCTGTTCATACACAAGGAGTATTAAAAAGAAAAAAAAAATGGGCTGCCAAAGCACTGATGACATGCAGAATATTGAAATAAATAGCTGATGATTCAAAAAGTGCTGAGAGAGGAGTTTACTCAAGCACAGCAACATTGTGTGTTTGTATCATTTTTGGATTTTTGGGGGCTGTGTCACACTGGTTACCACTGTTACAGTCCCAGCTCCTGTGTAGGTAGAACATCAAGGACAGTTTTTCTGCTGTGGTGAGAGGCTATTAATTGAAAACACCAAGTTGTGTATATTTAAGTTTGAAAAGAACAGCATGTTCACCCACCTGAGTGCTTGTTACTTTCTAAATATCTGTCTTCAGCAGGCCACATTCCCAAGGTGCCTGATACAGCCTAGCATTGGGAAGTATCCCTAAAATTAAGTAATTAATATAAGAAAAAAAAAATCTCCATACCATAATAAGTCATCAAAACCCCCATGATGCAAAACATGAAAATGTCAACATTTATATAAAATCTTCCACCCAAAAGTCTCAAACCTGCTCAGTCTAAACATCCTTTGTTTGTATTTTTACTTGCTATAAATACTAAAGTATTTTTTCTACATATTGCAACAGATACTTAAAAATCACTGATTTTTACACATCCTCTGATGTGTATGTATTTTTATTCTCCTTCCAACACCAAAATTCCTGTACTTTGAAGGTTAATGGTTGCTGCTACTGAAAAATATTCAGTATGATCTCGGAACAGCTTGTCACAGGACGTGAGCTAGAAACTCCCAGTTGGTGAAATAAGGATATTGTTGGGTGATATAGAGTTACATAAGCAGGAATTCTCCAAGGACATTTTGATGAAGTCCTTTATTGCTGTGGAAAGCTGCACAAGATTATTAATGATCACAAGTGGTCAGAATATTTTGCATGGTCAGAAATGGGATAAAAATAACACACCATTTTTATTTTAATAGTGTTCTGGTATGGAAACAGTGTTATAGTCCCATCCTCGTTGTAATAGATCACAAATCTATTGATCTATTGATTCTTCTACAAGCAAGTGAAGTGCAATGCCCAGGGAACTGTGCATCCAAAGCTCTCAGCTTGAGAAGCAGTCTGTGACACTCTTGAATACACCTAAAAGTAATAACAGATTTCTGAGGGGAAGCAACTGCAGTTCTCTGCAGAGACTGAAGGGTGTGTGACAATCAGAATCCCTCCAGAACAATGAGGGAAAGCCAGAAATGGGAATCACATTCTTGTTGGTGAGGTATTTTCCTAATCACATGCTCTTAATGAAAATTATGTGGCAGGGTCACTGAAAATCAGGTTAACCATATGGCGAGCACAGCGCTTGCTTCGTAGTGCATGGGTTTGCTGAGGATTAAAAATCTATTAGAGGGCAGATTTGGAATTCCATTGAAGAAAGTAATGAACTGCATTTCAGTGGAGAGAAAGTAATCTCAGATAAGCAGAGAGCACAGTCAGTTTGACAGTGTGTTGAAGAGGTTCAAGAGGTGAAGTAAAAGTCACGCAGAGCCACTGAGGAGATACACTGAGGTGAAGTTCTTTTACTTATTTATTGTGCTGTAGGTTTCTTGAGGAGGAGTTCTGTAGATGAATTGCATGCAAGAGTAGGTCTATTAAAGGCAGCTCTCAGAATACTGAACACATGGGGCTAAAGCACTTAGCTACGAATCAGATAAAAATCTCAAAAATCATTCAAATAAAAAAAATTGAAGCAAGTGAATTATGTTGTTTCTAAATGTTCAGTGAGCTATTAGTAGAATTGTACGTGAAATGAATCTACAAGATACACAGAATCTCTAAAATTAGATGGGGAGATATTTTATATCTCAAAAATCTGAAAGGAGACCAAGAGGCTATCCCTAGTTTTCACTTTGCAAACCAGAATACAAACCACAAAACCCTAGAAGGAATTTCTATATAGTGATAGGATGAATGGTAAAGAAGCTAGTGATTGTTTTTGGATTTTCTCATCTATTTGTATGGTACCTCTGTTCCCAATGAAACTGCATAATTATGTTTTTTCAAAACAAAGAGTGGTACCACAGAAATCAGTATGCAAACAGCGTGTTGCTTCAATATCATTGCCAGGCTTCCTTGGATTCCAGACTTGACATGTCATAAGAATTTATTTTCTTTGCATAGCATGTATATTGAGCCTAAATTAGCTGTCAGCACAAGTAGATGCTTCATGAGTAGTGAAGTTTTACTTTTTTGCTTCTCTGTGCTATGGGGAGCATTAAACTCTATGATGTGATGGGGTGTAGTTTGATTTCCCCCTCTGCCCAACTGTCAGCAGAGAAAAAAAAGAGACATTTCTGGGTGTGCCTTTGTTCCTATAGTTTCGGAGTTCATACTGCTTACAGAACACTGAGAAAGTTAAAATATTTGGAGACATAATCTGTACCTCACAAGATGCTTTTCCATTAGTAGGCCTATGAAGAGAAGCTCTGCAGAGAGCAGGGGGATATCAGACTCCAGTCTGTACCCCAGGGATAGTTCTTAGCTCACAAACTGTCTGACCTGGGCTCTTGGGGTCAAAGTTTGGCTCTGATTTCTGTGTCACCTCACACAAATCATTTAATCATTGCACATGCCTGTTCTGCATTAATAGAATTCATCTGCAGTGTGGAATTTATCCACCCTGGAGGACACATGGTAAGAAAGCATTTATTCTCAACATACTGTGATCAGCCACCCACAGGCCTTTTTGCTTGATCTTTTTCCCCATCATTTCTTACAGGCAACTGCAGACAATTTTTCATTCACTCTCAGGCTTTTCTTCTGGCTCGGGATAGAGTTTTTTTCTTTTGGAGGCTGTGTGTGGATCTGGTTTGCTGCTTGTTCTCTTTAACTTGCACATTGATGCATTATTTTAATTTCACTCCCTTTTGCATTATTGCCTTCAATGTGTTTTCTAATTGCATGGTCTGCCCAACTAAGCTGCAGCTCAGAACCACTTTTGGTGTTCATCTTGCAGCACTTGTGTCTATACACTGCAGAGTTACAATGAATTCTGCTTCTCCATGCTTGTCTCTTTCTGCTGCAAAATACTTTCTCTCCTATTTCCTTTCTACCATCCTTCTGACCAAAGTTTTCCTCTTCCAGCTGAAATTCCTTGCTTATAATCTCAGTCACTTTTTTCCCAGCTTGCATCCTGTTTCAAAACCTTCTGCACCTTTATTCTTAACTTCTCTGTACAAGTTTCAGCAATTTATTTCAGTGAAAACTGTGCATACCTTCCTCCCTGAAAAGACCATTTGAGCTTCCCACCCCCTCCCAGATTGCTTTGCACTCTTGGTAAAGATTCTGTGTTATCTTCTCCCCTGATTCTGGTGAAAGTTCCTGAGTCATGCTCCTTCTCTAATCATCTCCATCTGCCTCAGTGTCATCTTGTTTTGTCTTCAATTGGTATTGATGTTTTCCCTCTTTTCCTTCCTTTCTCCTATGATGCCCCAGCTTTTCCCTTAACAGTACAGTCATGCTTCAGTCTTTCCCAATACAAATTTCATACCCTTAGCTTCAATGTGCCTTTATGTGTTCTCCTTTGTCTTTCTCCTTTTCTCCTATGTGTAACTGAAGGTGCAATTTAGAACTTTGAAGGTCTACTTTTCAGTTATAGCCTCACTTTTCTTCCCCTTTTGCTTCATCAGACATGTCCTACTGAGGTCACTAAACCCTTTTCCCTCAGAAATGGCCAGGACTGTTATTCAGGGCTTATTCTTCTTGACCCATCAATAACATTCACATCAACTATCAAACATGTCAAACCTTTCCCATGATGGCCTTCATTCCTGGGCAATGGTCCCAACAAATACCTGCAAATTGTTGTGGTTATTATCTTATAATTTTTCAAATCTTCTTTAAAATTTCTGTCAATGAAGGCATCAGCGATCCAACTCCTCTCTGCCATTCTGACCAACACAGTTTTGGTTTTCCACATGTAGATCCATGTTAACTCTTAATGTTACTCATATTGTTCTTGTGAGTCTTTTACTCTGGATCTGTGTATCCTGTGGCTCAGTCAGGTCTTGCTCCATAATTGCTGCTCTAAGTTCTACAGCAATAGTAATAACTTTAATAGTAGACAGAATCCTATTGACATTCAGCACTGTAATCAGCACCTTCAAAAATGCTTATAAATAGTACAGAGAAATTATTGGCAGGAACGTCAGATGTTTCCTAGGTTGCTTAAATAACAGAAAACAAAATTAAATTCCTCTTAATGAGCATGGCTTGAGACTGATTTTCATGGATTAAAACAGATTAACCCACTAAACATAGCATCAGATCCTGATTCAGTGTTTTCTTTTCCTGAAGCTAAAAGACATTTAAGTTCTTCTTCTATTGATTCAGTCTTTTTTCCTTTTCATTTTTTTCCTATGGANTTTCATTTTTTCACAAAAAAAAAAAAAAAAAAAAACAAAAACAAAAACAAAAAAACCCCAAAACATAAAAAAAAAAAACCCAAAACAAAACAAAACAAAAAAACCCCCACCAACCAAAAAACCAAGTATATAAGTGAAAAATTTGGCTAAGAAACCTATAGGATAGGTTGCAGCCCCCTATTCAGGGTTCAGGGTGTTCACTGAGAAGGATAATCAGATGTGGTGAGCTGACTAATAGAGATGTGGGCTGAAATGTTAAAAAAGGAGAAGTCTTTCAGAAGAGGATTCCCAAGAGACACGGATGGAAATGTGGTTTTCTCTGGTGTGTGGCCAAACATTTTAGTGTGAATATTGGATTATTACAAGCTGTTATTTATGTACAGCAAAGGAACAATCAAGACCTTCCTTATGCTTACATTTTTTTTGCTGCCCCATAAAGGCAATAACATTTGTATATCTCTCAAAAGGTATTTAAGCCTTGCATGTATTTGCAGCATCCTCTTCTGCCTTGCTCTGAAGGGCTTCACGCTTCAACTAGGTCATCATCACATCATTAAGAAAAAGGGCTCTTTCTGTCAGGCTCAGTAAAACCAAACAGTGTTCTCTGACTATATTTCACATTCAGCTTCTCATCTTAGCCTTCCTGACTACAAATTGGCCTTGGATACTCTCTATTTCTTATGCAGCGATCTCCAGTTCTTTTTAGTTGTTGTCAAAAAAAGCTCTTCATTTCCCACCTCTCAACTGCTTTGCACTTCTCAACTAGGCAGTCTCATGGACTATCTTAACATGAGTGTCAAACTTAAAATTATCATCTTTTTATCAAATTCCTAATTTGCAAGACCCTGACCCAATATATGTGTTTTCAAAGACCTTCAAGGTCATTGAGTCCAGGTGTTAACGCTGTCAAGTCCACCACTAAACTGTGTCCTTAAGTGCCACATCTGCATGTCTTCTAAATGCTTCTGGTGTTGGTGACTCCCCCACTTCCTTTGGCTGTCTACTCCAGTGCTTGACAATGTTTACATGAAGAATTTTTTTTCTATTATCTGATCTAAATCCCTGCTAGAACAACTTCAGCCCATTTCCTCTTGTCCAGTTCTTGTTACTTAGGAGAGGGGACCAATCCCCACATGTCTGCACTGTCCTTTCAGGCAGCTGTAGAGTGTGAGAGTGATCCCCCTGAGCCTCCTTTCCTCCAGATCAAACATCTCCAGCTCCCTCAGCTGCTCCTCATCAGACTTGTGCTCCAGACCTTTCCCCAGCTCTGTTCCCTTCTCTGGACATGCTCCAGTCCCTCAATGTCCTTCTGGCAGTGAGGGGCCCAGAACTGAACATAGGATTGAGCTGTGACCTCAGCAGTGCCCAGCACAGGGGACAGTCACTGCCCTGCTCCTGCTGCCACACTACTGCTGACACAGGCCAGGTGCCACTGGCCTTCTTGGCCACCTGGGCACTGCTGGCTCCTGTTCAGTCACTGTCAACCAGCACCTCCCTGGTCCTTTTCCACCAAGAATCTTTCCAGCCACACTGTCCCCAGCCTGTAGCACTGCCTGGGGTTGTTGTGCCCCAGGTGCAAGATCAGGCACTTGGCCTTGTTGAACCTCAGAGCTCAGCCCATGGATCCAGCCTGTCCAGATACCTCTGTAGTGCCTTGCTGCCTTCCAGCAGACCAACACTCCAGACCAAATTTGTGTCATCTGCAAACAGACTGAGGGTGCACTTGATCCCATCATTGAGATCATCAGTAAAGATATTAAACAGAATTGGCCCAAATACTGAGCTCTGAGGAGCACCTCCAGTGACTGGCCACCCGCTGATTAAACTCCACTCATCACCACTCTCTGGGCTCAGCCATCCAGCTATTTCTTTAATTCAGGAATTTAATCTCCTGTGTCTCCCCATTACCATCTATTTGTATTTTCAGTTTACATTTTTGCTTTCAAAGGCAATTTAAGGGATGACTGAAGTGTTTGCATGGTGATTTCCAGCTTTTTTCTTTATGGCTATTACAGTGTGATTATCAGAATATAATGGTGGATGGATTTTCAGGAAATTAAACATTTCTTTGCAGTCCCTGATCTCAATGGAACTGTAAGACTAAATAGATATTGTCCATGTAACAAGGGAAAATTCTATCTTGAAAGGTTTCCACTGTCCAGTCTCCCAAGACTTATTTTTCTTGTATTTTGCAAGTCAAGTAAACAATTATTCCCGTCCTCATTTTTTTTTTTTTAAGTTTATGGGAGAATCAGGGAGAAATTGCAAGGACTTGAAATTAATCTCACCTATGGGGCTGAAGTATCCTTCCTAACCTTTCAGATTCATCTGGCTTTGTTTTTAGGAGGGGAACAGGCAGAAGACATCTTTTTTTCTAGGAAGGGACTCACACATTTGTACCCTTCCATGTGCACTCCTCTGGTGGCCTGCAGTTCACACACACTCTTTGTGAGTGTGTACTGAGGGAACTCTTGTTCCCTCAGTAAAGAGAAGTTGTAGCTTTCAGGATACTTCACTGCCAGCCAGACCCCTCTGGTAAGGACTTGGCTTTATCCATGCATCCTTAAAAAATACAGGATTTGGGCTAAATGGCAAAAGGATAATCACAACTGCTAAGGAGTCAATAAAAGCCCCCTTGAATTTCTACAAAGCCTTTTCTTCAGAAAAGGCTGTGACTCAAGGGTTACAGTATTTCTTGGTGTTGAATTTTCAAAATCTGTGAGGTCATATAATCATAAAGCGGTGCAAATGTGAAGACTTGGCAGGAGGAAGGCTGCTGTTTCCATGCACAGCATCTTGCTGCTGAGAATGGACTCTCTTGGGATTTTGCACTTCTTCATACACTGAAAATGGACTTCAGTCCCTAATATCCATCACTGGGTCTCCATCACTAATGATCAGTTCCTTCAGGCAATATTTAATTGAGTAGTACAGTAATTTTGTGATCAAGATATAAATTTATTACAGACTAGATTGTGACTGACAAACTCATTTCACCTATGACCTAAACTGAATGTGAACTCAACTCTTTTCAGGTAGGAAGCTGATGTATAAAATTGTTTTCAACTCATTGCCAGGGGATTTAGAGTGTACATTTTTAGTGGTTTAATCTGGGATTTATACCTGAAACCAGTTGGTATAAGAGTTGGCCAAACCCAAGATAGACAGGAAAAGCATTATTTTTTTTTCCAAAGTAGGATCAGCTCACAGAATGTTAGTGTTACCAGAATAGTGCTTTTGGTGGGAAAGACAAAAAAATCCCTAGTTTTTATTTTAGCATTGAAATGCAGGGATGTAATATTTGTCAGAAACATGTCTGTATGTTATGTTCTTGACTATACACTAAAAATACAAAAGCTAAAATGAATGAATTGTTCACAACATGTGTGTTTTTGTATGTTTTTGCTAGTGATGTTGGATATAACACAGTTTAAAAAGATATTTTCCATAAAATGGCATACAGACTACTCTAATTCAGATGTTGGTCAACATCTTTTTTAAAATAAATCCCTAAAAATTTATCACAGCTAGAAGGAAAGGGAATGGCTTTCTCAGACATTTTAATATGCTGAAATTAAAGAAAGCAAAAATTACATTTATGCTGTACAGTTAATAACTTTTAATAATCATCAAAATTCTCTCTCTCTTAAAAGAAATGAAGGACTTTCTAGTTTTAAGGCTGGGTGAGCAAAGACCTTTCAAGAACATCTTCCTGCTGTTCTGTGGGTTTATTATCTAAATAGATATTCCCATTGATCACTGTTTGCTTTACATTTTTTCACTTCATATTTAAAATTGACATATATTTGAATACTTAGCATTATATGGTCAGTGGAGCTATTCATTTAATAGGTCAGATAATCATTATATTTCACTAGGATGCTGGGGTTTAATTCATTTAACATTTTAATCTTCCATCAGTTTTTCCTTTAAGAGGATTTCAGTGCATATACAGGATTTGTATAAATCTTTGGAGTAAATTTATTCTTTTAACAGTTTTATTCTTTCATCAGAAATTCATTTAAATGGATTCTACTATATATCACATTCACTGCCAGTGTGGCTTTAGGTCAGGCTGTAATTGATGCAAAAGCAATGAGGTATTAAAATAGAAAGGAAATATCTGAAATTGGAAAGAGTTCAAAAAGTGGGCCATTGTAAGGCCATGACATTCCTCAGATATGATGGGGGTGGGGGGTGGACCACTCATAAACCATTTTTGTCCAAAGCCTGGAATAGTTGCTGATTTCAGGTTCTACTGAAGTCAGAATCTGTGCTAAGAGGGCCAAGTTTGAAGGGACATGTCAACACAAGAATCCCATGTCAGGGTATTAATATGGTCCCTTCTATTTGAGACAATTCCAGAAATATCAAACCAGAAAAATTTGGGGGAAATGTTTTCTTCTTCTTCAGTTTGTTCATGAAAAGCATTTGGCATATTCAGGATTTTGTGGTGTTGATTGTTTTTTTGAGGGTGTTTGCTTGTTTGGGGTTTTGTTTGCTAATGTAGGCTGCTCAGTTGGTATGGGATGCACAGAGCAGTAATTGGAATATGTTCCTTTTCCCAAGTTCTGAGGTAGATTGGTAATGGCCAAGCTTAATAGAAAAGAAAGAAGGTAAAACTAGGAGGGGTTTTCATGTTTACAGGCAAGAACAGAGAAGAGGATTTATGGGGGAAAAGAGAATGGTGTAGATAGTGTAAATATACTAAGATTTCCTACACATAGGAAATAATTAGCAAAAAAAAATTACTAAATTTCTAAATGTCAACTACTACCATTTAATACATTTTAAAAATATTAAATTACTTTTAAAAATATTAATCAAAGTTAATTAATTGACTTTGTGACATTGTCATAGTGCAAGAGCTGCAGGGTGTGGGTTCATACCTCTGTCCAGATCCAGCCCCACAGCTGTCTGTTGGTGACAAAAGCTTCTTGGCCCTGTGCACCTGGAAGTCAAAACCAGTCCAAAAATGCACCTGGCTGTGTGATACCTTCTTTGGTATTAGCTGCAGGAGCTGATGGAACTTCTCAGGAGATATGGGGCAGCTTGTGCACCTCTGATAGTGCTGGGGCACTCAAACAGCCAACTTGCATAATCTCGAAGTAAATAGAAGGGGAAAAAATGGTTTAAAGCTGACAATAGACAGGAAAACATTGTAAAATAGCTGAGGAAAATTCAGAAATTCTGAGGAATATGCTAGAGGGCTAGAATCTGTAATATTTATGTCTGTGTAAGAAAGACTACATATCTTTATTCAATTAAATAATATCAGTAACATTAATGGAAAAAATTGCCAAGAAAATAAATTTATGGTAACATCACTGTTTTTTAAAGGAAAAACAAAAACCTGGATCATTTCTTTTAAGTGTATGACACATACAGTATATCTTAGTCAATTTAAAAATTGTTCTTTTGTTAGAATTGCCAGTAGTTGGAAGGAAGTTTGGAATATAAGTAGCATTTCAGCACTGATGAGGGATGGTTGATTAGATCAATGAAGAAAGATACAATGAAGGGTCTGTTGAACATGTACTGTGCTTCTGATTTCCATTCAGCAAATAAGTTATAAAAATCAATTATTTACATGTAAGACTAAAATGCCATCTCAGAAGTTACAATAGTTACACATAATTTTCTTAGTTTTCACAGAGACTTTTTAGATGGTATTGTGTAATTATGCCTCTTTTAATAACTTTTTCATCTCCAGCATGGGGACCCAGGCTATGGCTGAGAGCACAACTCATTTAGGCTTATGGTTAAAAGTACAGTAAAGATAAGTTTTAGTATTAGGAGAAGCACAGTGCCTTAATCTTCAGCAGTAGTGGGGGTGCAAAAAGGTTGGCACAAGGAGCAATATCCTGCAGAACATTTCCTCTGCTGACAGTTTTTTCATCTGGGTGATGGTTTTTGAGTGTGGGCCAAGTCTCAGCCCATCCTGGTGGTCAGGGTTAAGGTTAGGAGAGAGACAGTTTGCCTTTCTTCACTCAGCTTGATAATCGGTTTTTCATTTTCCTGTCCACAAGAGCTCTGTATTTATAGGGTATCCTTCCATCACACTTGAAGTTGCACCCTCAGAATGGTGTGATGGCTTTGTATGCCAGGGATGTGGTGCCTTCAGCTTGCTGCAATCAATTCACTTTTGACAACCAAGAAATTTGATTTTTATAATGATGTGTAAATCACAGGAAAGGGTTGTCTATAATGGACTTAGTAGAGTTAGGAGCAAGAGTGCAGCAGCTCATATCAAGAGGATTTAAAAATAGCTGAACAGTACAGGACATAATCTTCATGGAGGAGAATTTGAAGAAATTTGGGACAGCCAGGTAATAGTCGCACAGCTTGGAAGTTCAAAAACTGTTGTTGACTTGTTATGGTCCATTGTGACTCTGGTGTGGTACTTGGTTTGATATATAAGAATGCCAGGAGCCAGGAGGCTGGCTGAGAACAGAAAGACGGGGTGAAGTGCAGCATGCCCAAAACAGCTGCACCATCTCACTGCTCAGTACACCAAGCTGCATGTTTGTTAAATTGAATTATACCTTTAAATTAATTCAATTGAATGTGAGACGAATGAATTATAGATCATTCTTGGTGAGGCTATAAATATGGCTTGATAGAACCCAGCACCACAAATAGGAAAAGCCTACAATAATGTATTTGCATGTTTACATATCACTCCCCTGTGGTGGATTAGCAAGCAGAAAGAAGTCTAAAACCACAGGGAGAAGGTTTAAATAGGATGATGCAGACATTAGTGAATGATTAACCATAATTTCACAAAGGTGGAGGGTAAGCTGTTCATTTTGCAGAATCTCACAAGTGTGTTTTGAATGATTGACTAAATTTGCTTGGCAAAAGTTTAATTAAGGCTGCCACTGATTAACGGCAATTATTTAACCCGGTGTATAGGCTGGCTACTCACACTGTGTGGAGAGCACACCTTTTCAGAAAGGGAAAAAAAAAAGACTAGTTCTTTTAATAATAACTTATGACTAAGATGACTAAGCTATTTAGGAAATAAGTATTTCCTTGAAAGCATTTTGAGAGGAAGCACAAATATTTCTTTAAAAAAGCACAAATTCTCTTCACAGGTTTATTGCAACCTTCTTACTTGTATTTTTACTCAATTGTTAAACATTCTTTCAGCATTTCATGACAGAGATCCTGGTTTCACAATGAGGTTCTAGTTGCCTGTATCTCAAGCCCCAGGGAAGAGATGTTGGTTATCAGATAACCAGGTGAACCTCTCTGATGGCTGCTGGATACAGCTCTGCCTTCCAAACAGCTCCATGAATATTTCTATAAAATAAGGAAATGTGGTACACTTGGGTGGTTGACACAGCGGCATACAAGTTAAACACTGTTTATTATTAGTGTTCTTTATAATTGAAAGACCTGTGTAATTCAGGCAGGATTTTGGTGTCTTCCCAAGACTTGACAAAGACACATATCCTCCTGTAACTGAAATGTCTGCTTCTTTTATGCCTAAATCATGCAGTTTACTAGTGTTCCCCCCGTTTGCTCCACAACTTACTGTGAATACTTCTTGTTTTGGAGACATTGAGTATTTCATTTACATCTCTCCTGTATTGTGATGCTTGCAGATTCACAGTGTTATTCAAGCAGTAACTTCACACGTCTCAGATGTTCCAGCATTACTTCATTAGCAGTTTCTTTGAATGCACAAATTTAGTAAAAGGTGAACTCATGTTACTGTTCCATTAAGAAAGCTGTCTTGCTCTATATTTGCACCTAAGACCTAAACTTAATAGTCTACTATACCAAGGATGATATTTCTAATTTTTTATCAGCAGACTACAAAAGCTAGCTAATTTTTAGCCTGTTTGTGTTTTGTTTGTATACCTCATTACTGTATATCATTACTGCCTACAGCAGTACAATAAACAACATATAGTCAAGAAGTATCATAGCCACAAAATGTTTAAAAAAAACCCCAAACAACTGAAAATCATTAATTATCTTTGGATCAGGTTACTAAGGGTGTTCCTATCAATCTACTTCTGTGCTTTGTTTGTCCTTTGAATACTCATAAATAATTAGCTTATCTCCTTCTATCAGTGTCTAAAATAAAGGACTAATGATGTCAGGACAGCTTGCTTTGACATTTATGAAACATGCTATGATCTACCTGTAACTGATTGTAGGGGTAGCTGGAAGAGCATATTTTTAGATTGCTTCATTTTCTGTTATCAGAAAATCTGTCAGCCTTAGCTGGAAGGCTTAAGCTGTTCCCCTACTTCAAGGAGGCCTCTACGTGTCATGCCCTTGAGAAGCATCTGTTGTTTAATTTTGTGAACCGATGTTCAGGTTAAACTGCAGAAGATTAGCCAGGTCCTCCTCCTTTTTGTGTTGCACCTGCTGCTCCTCAGAGTCCCCCGGGGCAGGGAGGGGGATGACAGCATCCCCAGGGGAATGCTGTCCCTGGGGATCAGGGTTGTGTGGGAGGCAGACCCTGGGGGCTGCTCTTGGGGTTCCCAAGGAAAGCATAGGGAGTGAGGAGTGGAGAGAAGCAGGGGGGAGGATGCTGCCAGCAGGTCCCTCTATCCCTTGACCTTCTCAGGCTCAAGGTAACCCATTCTCTTGCCTCTTGAGGCACCAGCTTTGAAGTGAGCTTTCCCTCCCTCCCAGAGGCAGGGTTTAGACCCTGTCCCTGCTTCTCCTACATGATCCCTTGGATTACTGTCTTTATTGATAACATCACACCAGGTACCCAAAGGGGCAAAGTTAAGACCACAAGAATGCCTTATATTCAGGTATTATTATTGTTTCAAGAGCTTTCTGAGACTTTCATCTTTACAGTAGCACAGCTGTTCCACTTCACTATTATTTCAACAATATGCAATTACAATTTAGCCACAATGGGTAACTTTTCATCATTCCCAAGCTGCTTTCGACTCCATGTGTCACTTCTCCCACTGGTGATCACAAATCCAGGTTTGCCCACTCAGGTGCTCTTTGCTCACCCCCCACCCCACACCACACTGGAGGAACAGATGTGTGTGGGTCGGGTGATGGAGATGGGGCCCTGCTCCCTTGCAATCCCAGCAGCCTGCACTTGGCAAGGGACTAAAGAAAATAGAACAAAAAGAGGAGTTGCATCTGGGCATAAGCAGGGGAAGAGGCTCTATTTCAATTTCAGCAGGATACTCTCTGCAGAGCTGCATTACCTGCCCCCACAGAAAAATCCACGGTCCCTTTTCTCCACCCAGAATTAGGAGATTAAACTCAGGTTTGACATCTTTTAGTCTTAGAAGCAATTGACAGGTTTTAGAGAAAGTACTGGATTGCCATAATCTGGTTGTAAAGTGACAGATGTTTGCTTAGCTGGGTTTAGGTCACCAGGTGGATTGGCCTCCATTCTTCAGGTTAGTCCCAGCACATAGGATAGGTAGTAAAATAATGTTTTGAAATTCAAAGTAACAAAGGGTTACAGAGGAACTCTTTCTCTGTCAGAGTGTTTTGATGATTTTTGGCAGGCTGCTTTAGATGCTGCAGTGTGGCTGTAGATTCTTCAAAGTATTTGCTGCTTCCTCTAAGTATAATCTCAATTTTGTGAAGGTTTAACATGAACCAGCTGTTCTACAACCATATGGTGACCAGAGCAAGACACTGGACTGACTAGATTTTTTCAGTTTTACAAAGTGTGGGGTTTTATGTGGATACAGAAGAATGCCAGATAGAGAAGTTTATAAAATATTTCTCACTGCATTCACTTCAACTCTTGGAGCAGCTGCTTATGCTGAGCCTCTGAACTGAGTCAGTCAATTTACTCCAATAGATACTAAATCAGTCCCTTTATCCTTAATGATTAGACAGCAGCAAAGGCACATCTGATAAAACATGGAGAAATTCAACACAAAACTTAAGCTTTCCTCACAGAGAAAGAAATGAGCCCTAACTGTGACTGAGCAGGTTAATGGCAAAACTGTACCAAGTAAACTCATTCTGCAAAATGGAAGCAGGATCAAAGACATTAGACACAGGCAATAGCGTGTTTAAGGTACAATAAAGAGTGCCTCGAGCCATATTTGTCAGCTACTATTCCTGTCTTATAATTAACAGCAGATTACAATTGAGTTAAATCTTAACACTTCACATTGCAGATTTTCTGTAAACAAAGTAATTTGTTTGGCTTGATTCTATATTCCAAGTAACCCTTATAAAAGGTTTGCTTCACTGAAAACTACCATCCATCTCTTAAATTCAACAGTTTTGTCTGACCTGGCTTCCTTAAACATTTTACTTTTTTTTACAAAGATTAAAAAATACACTGTGGAGTAAAATTATCTCAGCTTTGAAAATATGAAATTGCATCTGAAGCAGTGCTTCAGTATGTAGTAATTTAGTGTGGTAGCTCTAAAGCACAGATGGGAGAGTACAGAAAGAGGATTAAGCTGCTTTCCATATCCTAAACTTTATCAGGGATAACACAGAAAACTGTGTCATTCATTACTGCCTGGGGAGTTCTTAAGTGTTAACAATTTATCCAGCTGATACAGTAGAAAAGCTTGGAAGTGTTTTTTTCATTAGCAATAACAGACTGCAACTAAAATGAAAGTCAAAGTTGCATTGCAAGAGTTTTGTTCACCTGCCAAACAAAGGAAATTAATTGCTTCACCTTACATCTAAGCCAAAGTCTAAGTGCATGGACTCAAGAAAAGCACTGCTGAAAAATTTGTTATCTGGAGCCTTTATTTCTGAAAAGGCTATTTTTGCTACATTAAAAATAAAGAACAATGACACATTGGTTTTGATACTTAATGCCATGCAAGGTTTATGTTCATACACCATACTTCACATCACACAACTAAAGTGGTTTAGGAGTTAGTTGAGAACCTATTAAAAACAGAAGGAGTACCCTAATTAACATTTCGCAGCCTTTGGATCAGACCTACCCAAAGATTCAGCTGATAATACCAGTACATGCAAGAGATTACAACCAAAGTCTTGTTATCCCTTGTAATTATATCTCCCTCATGTTTGTTTTCACTTGGATGCTTTGGCAGTTTTTCTAGACACTTCTGTTTAAACTGTGCACTTGGATTTAGCAGAATTTTATGACTGCAGTAGTTTTTCAATGATGTTTGAGTTTCTACAAATCCAAAGTTGTTATGCTCAAGTGGCAAGGGTACTGTGGCTTTTCTGTAAAGGTGCCATTGCAGAGTGGTTCTTCATTTTGTAAATAGAAGCCCATTAATATAACCTGTTTTTTAATAAAAAAAAAAAAAAAAGAAAATAAAAGAGGAAAGGTCTGTACTTGCAGGTTTTCTAGATGCTGTCACAAACCAGTTTATGGAACCCAGTGTATGTGTGTGTGTGTGTGTGTATTTATATATATATATATATATGCACAAAGATTTCTCTGCCTCAACAGTATGCATTTAATCTTGAAAGTAGTAAGTTGATTAAAAATTTTTCCATTGCATCTTTCTGTCAAATTCTGTAGTATTTCTGCATGAAAGCCTGGACCACTCAGACAGCTGCCTTAAATCTCTTTTAACATGGTATTTTTGTCTCAGTTTCCACTGAAAACTCTTGCTACAGATGTATTTCTCTTCTCCTAGCTTTTGCTCTGTTATGTCTAAGTCTGGTCCCAGTTTCTTTTTGTAGGCTGGACTTCATCTTCTGTACTACAATTAGTACAAAATCTATAGGTAACATGGAGATGTAGAATACCATTTGAAAATGGGAAAACATCTCTGGAGTACTTCAGATCACACAAGCAGATACATTGTATTGGGATGTTTGGTCAAGAGCAGATGAGTATTCCATCTCCAGCAGTGACTGAAATTTTTGTTAGCCATATTCAGAAATGTAATTCCAGCCCTCACATTGTGCTTTATCTTTTTGACTTCCTAATCCCTTAATAATATATTATGTCTTGGTGTCTGTGAGATAAATAATACGCTTTCTTTAAGGAAATGTAAACTGACACTCAGCAAAATTGTGGCTATGGCTGACACTACTTGCAGAAGCAGTGAAAGTTTCCAGTCCAGGCTAGGATATGTGCACACACATTTATCCTCTCCTATTCAGTTTTCACATAGTGCCACCATTTTCTTTTAAATAAGATTCCCTGTATCCACTCAATCCAGCTGGGTTTTTCCATCAAGGCACTGGTGACAAAATGGACTGACTTCCCTGTGCTTAGTGCTACACACAGCAGCAAGCTACTAAAAATCAGCCCATAGCATTTGGCTTGGCCACTGTCTTTTTGAAATGGCTCCTTCTTCACCCTCACGGTTTCTGTTCTGGAAATTCCCAGAGATTGGAGCAAGGAAGGCAGTGGTGAGCAGAGGGAGATGACAGAGTAAGTTGCATGCCAGCCTTTGTTTCTCAAGAGGTCACACAGAAGTAATAAAGAAAATAAGATTGGCAATTGTACTAAATATACTGCACAGTTTACAAACTAACTGCAGAATTAGACTGTTTCCAGTTTCATTCAGAGGATGAGCAAGTATCTTTGCTGGATGCTCAGTACACAAATCTACAACTCTTGTTTGTGGTTAAAATTTTGGTTTTCTGCAGACTTCTTTGCTGAGCACACATAGGCTGTCCTCCAAAACGTTCTATTTTACTTGCTGCAACAATTTCCATTTCTACTCGAGTGAAATTAATATTGAATGTTTATTGGAGCTCTGACTGGGAAACCCACTTGTATCCTCTGTCAAGTGACTGCCCTGGCAACCAGGCCAAAGAGTCATGCACAAATTCTTACACATTTATACACACCTCTCCTTAGCTCCACTGGTGTCTAATTAATCTGCATAAAGCAGAACAGCTGATCCAAGGTACTGGAGAAGGAGAAAGACACCTGGTGTGGTGAAATCACATAGAAGAGAAGAGAAAACAACAAGAAAATTTGAACTCTAGGGAGAAAGGATGCTGTGACTGGTGGGTTGCAGCAGGAAGGGCGAGTCCTGTCCACCCCTCTACCCTTATTCTCTACAAAGCTTCCTTGAGTAAGGTTGCTCTGAAGAAAGCAGTCAGATTAATTGCAGAGATACCATAGGAACATGAATGCATAAATTACAGATCCTGATTTAGCCTAAATGTAGGCTAGCTGTCTAGCTGCTAAATATTGTTGGGAAATCTACAGTGTCTGAATTTTTGCACAGACAGACTTTACATTTCTAAGCATCTTTAAGCATCTTAATAGTGAGGAAGTAACTGAAACCACAGATTTGAAAATCAGCATTTTGACTTCAGACATTCCCTCATCAGTGACTGCTAGGTGATAGTATATGATTTTGATTTTTAGTGATGCAGACAATAAACTCAACAGCGTGACAATATTGGTGTAGTGCTACATTCCCTGCCATGGGGACACTGAAAGGATAACTGTGCTAAAGATTGAGAAGTTTTAGATCTGATACACCTGGTACCACGTGAGTGCTTGTGATGAAGGTGGGAAGGGATAGCCAACAGTGCCACCTCTGGAGTCTCACCTACCCACTATCCTGGGTAAAACTGCTTCTAGATGTTTGTAGCACTAAACCAATATATGTGTGATTCACTAAGATAATTCCTGATGGATATTTGGGGTTTATTTGTGAACATTTCTTTCTGCATACAGCAGTGTTTTCCTTTTAGTGTTTTTAGGGTAACAGGGTTTGGAACTACATGTGGATTCAATAGAGTTAGAGTAAATCTTGGCTGTTCCATGGTTACCCAGGATACAAATCCAGTCCTCTATTCCACTGAATACCACTTTGAAAAATTTGAGTGAAATCAGAGCAGGGAGAGTCACGGGGGAATGGGTCACTCTTTGATGTACAAGCCTTTGAACTCTAACTGTGCCTGTAGTCCATACCCTTTTTGCAGATTGCTGGATGCCAGTCTTCCTCAAGAACTGCCCCAATTGTTCCTTGCTCTCATAAATTAAAAGAAGTTAGCCTATCCAGATAGAAATTCCTATTCAAACACAGAAATACTGCCTTGGGTTTTTCCCTGTTTCCCCTCTCAATCCATCTGTAATTCATTGGGATGATGTTAATTGTCCTGCTGAAAGACTCTGTTCTACTTAAAGTAGAACAACACTGAAATTTCCTCAGCAGCAGATTTTTTGTTATATTGTTTAGGGGCTTTTCTGTGTACTTTTTTTTTTTTTTTTTCATGTGTGTTCCCATTTTCAGGTTATCCATCACAGGCTTTTGGTAATTTGCCTGGGGTAATCATGTTCTGCTAAATCAGGGCATGGGGCAAGAAAGGTTACCCTGCTCAATCTTTATAAAATTTCTGGAACTGCCAACTCCAAGCATCTTGTTTAACCAGGATGATTAAATGAGTGATAATATCCAGTTACTAGCTCTGAGACAATTTGGCCATCTGAGGTACCATGAGGACTCAGCTACAGCAAACAAGGCTGCTCTCCACAGAAATGAATATGTGCTGGTATGCTGCCAAGATTATTCTAGGGCTGCAGATGGCATCTACTGTTCCCACTGTATAAGCCTGGTTTAATGTGACTGGTGCAGACAGTGTGTAGCCAATGCCATTTTTTTACTGATGGGATGTGATAATCAAATTTAAATTTTGTTTTCCCTAAATATTTTAGAACACACCAGCCATGTGTTGCTCTTACAACATGTCCTGACAGTAGTGTACAAACTTCTTCCCCTTGACATTGGCCTCTTCTGCATATTTGATCACCTTAATAAAAGCCTGTAATAGCTGGTACAGAGGGGTCCTATTTTGGAGGTGCATAAAGTCATGAGTTGCCATTGGGCATGAGAACTGCCACGTTCTCAAAGGGGCCATAAAAGGCAAATACAGTTTGTGTCTCACATGGCACAGTATGTTTGTAGAAGTGATGGAAAGTGCTATAACACATGGAGAGGCAGTAAGACAGCGTAGCAGGGTCGTGGATAGTCAAAGAAAAGGACACTCCCAGCTGGAGGCTCTGCAATCACATGCACAGGGATGTGATTGTAAATAGCTCAAATTGCCACTGCATCAGTTGATGTCTCCCTGCCTCTAAGAAATATCACTGTCCTTAGGATTAGCTGCCCGGGTGTGACTGCTTGGGGACGCTGCATCAGCTGGCACAGCCCAGACGAGAAATACGAAGCTTTGCTAATATCCACCAGCTCAGAATCTATCCAGATTCTGTGAATACTTCAAAGTATTCACTTCAAAGAATAAAAATGTTCCATCCAAACAGTGTGGAGCTGTTAAGCTGTGTAAAACAGCAAGGTGGGAAGAAGTGCTCTGTGGGCAGCATCTATTACTTGCTGAAGCATGAACTGTTTTATGTGGTCTATTCCAGCTCATGACTATATTTGCAGCCCTGAAGTGTTTAGACTGTTGTCTTTCAAGCAAATTTTGTACTTCTTGGGTGCATTAGTACTCACACTTCACAAGTGGTCTAGACTATTAGAATCTCATTGGATTTTTCTAAGTAGGGATTGAAGCCCAAGTTGCAGAGTGTTAGAGAAAAGCTTTATTTGACACAACAGCAACTGTTGCACTGTTGTACCCCTTAACGAATAACTGCTATGGTTTGCTGGTCTTCTCAGGCTGTATACAAGAATTGCTTTTTTATCAGAAGAATGGTATCATACAGCCCCTGAATCTAAGTTAGAATCAGTATAATCAAAATGTGTTTCTCGTACAGCAGAATTTGTTGGGAATTATATATAAAAGAACGGGCTGCAGCCAGCAGGTACATATCTAAATCAGCTAAGAATCCATGGTTAGGTAAATTAAAACTAAGTGGGGAGTTTCTGAGTTCCTTATTTGATTTCCAAAATGGGGAGTCTCACAGAAACATGATAAGAAAATGAGAACACGAGCCAGCAGTTCACCAGTGTAAGTGTAATTCTTAGGCTTTTTTTTTTTTTTTTATCCTAGATGCTACTGCAGCCTCACTGTCTGCCAGTCAGCTCCTCCTGATTTGATCAGAGTGTCAGAGTGTCAGGGAAGATTCCTGAGGACAGAAGAATAATTTTAATTTGGCGTTGCATCTACAAATTTAGGCAGATGCGAATCTGAACTGGCTAGCTAAGAGCCAGGTCCAACCCCAAAAAAGCAGAAAATATGGTTTTATGAACAAAATAGTACATTCTGCTGAGAGGCTACTCATGGAGGTGTAGGGGTGGAGAGTGGGCTGTGAGAAGCAGCTGGCTCCTGTTTCACTCAGAGCGTGGTGCTGTCAGCAGCCATCCGTGGGTATGTCCTGAAGATAAGGCAGTGCTTGGGAGCAGGAATAGGTGTCTGTGGCCACAGGAACTGGGGGCAAGTTAGGATAGACTGTCCTAGAATCACAGAATCATGGAGTGGTTTGGGTTGGAAGGGATCAACTCATTCCAACCCCACTGCCACAGGCAGGGACACTTTCCCCTAGACCAGGTTGCTCAGGGCCCCATCCAACCTGGCCTTGAGCACTTCCAGGGATGGGGCAGCCACAGCTTCTCTGGGCAACCTGTGCCAGGGCCTCACCGGGATTAACTTCTTCCTAATAGTGAATATAAACCTACTCTCTCTCTCTGTTTGAAGCCTTTTCCCCTTTTCCTGTCCCCATGTGCTCTTATAAGCTCTCTGCCTGTCTTGAAGGTTCCCTTCAGGTACTGGAAGGTGCTCTAAGGTCTCCTCAGAACTTTTTCTTCTCTAGGCAGAAAAAGCTCAGCTCTCAGCCTTTCCTCCCAGCAGAGCTGCTCCATCCCTCTGATCCCCTTGGTGCCCCTCTGGCCTGGCTCCAGCAGTCCCTGTCCTTCCTGTGCTGGGAGCCCAGAGCTGATGCAGCCCTGCAGGTGGGGTCTCAGCAGAGCGGGGCAGAGGGGCAGAATCCCCTCCCTGCCCTGCTGCCCACGGGGCTGTGGGTGCAGCCCAGGACACGGGGGGGTCTGGGCTCCCAATGGCCAGGGCATGGCCAGACCCTCACCCACAGCACCCCCAGGCCTTCTCCCAGGGCTGCTCTGGGTCCATTCTCCTCCCAGGCTGTCTTTGTGCTTTGGACTACCTTGATCCCGGTGTAGGACCTTGCACTTGGCTTTGTTGAACTTGATGAGGCTCACGCAGACCCACCCTTGGGCTGGTCAAGGCCCATCTGGACGGCATCCCTTCCCTCCAGGGTGTTCACAGCCCCACAGCTCGGTGTTCTCAGCAAATCTGCTGAGGGTGAGCTCAGTGCCACTGTCCTGTCACCCACAGTCACCAACCCTCAGGCTGTGTCCTACAGAACATTTAAATTGGTAGAGGAACTCTGAATTAAATTGCCAGAAATGCTGAGATCGATGGATGGATTCTTTTTGGCTTCATTTAGCTTTGGATCATGCTCTAAAGGAAGAAATAGATGACTACAGGCCTTAACCTGAATTCTCATAGGCAAGAGTGGAGAGGTAATCTTTCTTGCAGAGTGGATTGGAAAAAACTCTGCTATGTTCTAACTGCTCCCACCAGGCCTGGGTGGCTGCAAACTTAGAGGGCAGCACTGATTGGAGCTCTTTCCAGCAGGATGATGTCATCTTGATATTCAAAAAAAAAAAAAAAAAAAAAAAAAAAAAAAAAAAAAAAAATCAAAGTAAAAGGGAAGTGGGGTGATGGAAAACTAAATGTTTGGAAAACAGGCCACTTTGAATTTCCCAATCCATTACATAACAAAAATGCATGAACTGTGTGATTAAGAATACTGAGTAGTAAGTACAGAAATCAATTCTGTTTAGTGAGGATTCAAATCCCCTTGAGGATTTAAAATGTTTTTTAAAGTCTAAGGAGGTGTGTGGGGGGTGACATCTTTTCTATAAATGCATAGAATTACTAAGCACAAGGGATTTATTTAACCAGGAAACTTACATTACTGAGATTAGACATCTCGTTTTCAAGGTGCTCTGGGAAGATAATGACTCCTATACCCATAATTCACTGTAGACATCAGTTTTGTCTGATAATACATAAATTGACCTGATGATAGAAGTTAGCAGTTTTCACTCTAAATTGCAGTATAGTGCTAGATAGCAATAAAGAATATGTGGGCCTGATTCATTGAGTTTCTGTAAATTATAGAGCAGATGATTTGGCCCTCCTGTTTAGGAAATATACATTTCCTCTCTAAAACAGAGATGCAGTTTTTCCTTTCATTAAAATATAAATGCTCTGACAAACAAAATTAAATCTTTTGGAACAAGGGAAAGAACTATGTGGTTATTTAACCTGAAAAGAAGGTTAGCCTCAAGGAATAGCTGAATGTTACAATGAATCTTATGGAAAACACCATGGGCTTTTATGACATTGTGATTAAATGTGATCAGTTAGCAGGAGAAGGTGCATGAAATTCTGATTGCAGAGAATTTGATGGGAATTTTGCCAGTGACTTTAATATGCACAGAGCTTCCCTTGGATCCTGGAAGCTGTGAAAGTATTTTATTTGCCTATTTGATTTTGAGTTAGAGGATATTGGCTCTTCTTGTCTTTATTTGCTTGATTTTCTGGGGTGAAGTAAATGTTATAGCATTTTATGTTGAGTAAGATTAAAATAATCTCTAACTGAGCTAAACTCTGTTGAAAATTCTTGTTGCAAAGGTGTTAGAACTGCTGTATTGAATTGATCCCTGCATCAGTAAGACTGTCTTTTCAGAGGAAGAACAGACTATTGCAATTTGGCAGAGGTGAGGAGGATTGTGAAGCTTTTTCCTTACCAATTTTTAATTAGCTGCTGAATGTAAAAGGAGGAAATGAAGAAGCTGCCTCTAAATTGAAGGAGATTCTAAAAGAAAAAAAAAATCAATACCGTTTAAGGAATCAGATTTTTAGTTGGTACTTCATGGGTCCTTTCCAAACTATTAAGTAGATGTAATTTAGAGCCACTGATTGGAACATCTGATTCAGGAATATCAAATGTTAGTAGCTCTGTCTTAGAGACTCTATTGTGTTTGTGGTCTGAAATGGAGCTTTCTACCATTTAGAGTGTCTTCAGGGCATGTGCATGACAGAAAATGTTAAACCTCTCTTACAGTAGAAGTCTCCCAGCTTCAGATAGGGGCTTCTCATGGAGCACCATGGGTTGTGGATCACACAGTTCTGCACAGAACTGCCTTGTCACCTGCCTCTTGGAAGTGAACAGGAGGACCTGAAAGGAAACAAGGATTTTATTCAGTGTGCACCTACAGGATTGCCCTCACATGTCAGGGAATATGTGGGGTGTGGAGTAGGCACTGGCTGAAAGTAGGTGCTGAAAGTTCTTCTCTCCAAAGAAACGGGACAGCAAGGGGGAAGCCTCTGACTTAATTTCCGAATTTCCCATTTTCCACCAAGATAATAACAATGCACTATGTTTACTTTGAAATAATAATAAAGTAATAATTCAGCCTTTTATGTGGAGAGAATAGATAAATGTGACTATTAGGCCTATAAATAGTTGCAAGTTTAACATTCAGACTATATCAGGCAGTATCATTGTTGCTTTTAGTTTTAAACCTGCATGAAAACATTCAGATGACAAATAAATGATGATCAGAAGAGAAGTAGACATAAATTTTAATTAAGGATTGATATGCTATAAGAGGAAAAAAAAATATAAGAGGAAGAAAATAGGAGTAAATATTATTTCCATATTTACTGAAATGTGTCTAAGTTAACAACTACTATTACATTATGTTATCTTTGTCCATCACACAAAGAAATCTGTGAACCACACAGCCCTGCTGAGTTCTCCCAGTGGCAGATGAAGCTGCACCAGTAGAGTGGCTGTCATTAGAAGGGGAGCCTGGAGCCAGGGCTCAATTGAGAGTACCTGCACCATAGCTCAGCCTTTACTGCTTGTGTGCCACATCAGATTATGGATTGCCACTTGCTGTGAACACACAGCTGAAATCCAGCCTCCTGAAAAGGCCAAGGATGCCCTGACATCTCAGCTATGAAGTCTATTCATTGTGCAGGAATAGAAAACTCGATATACAAAAGTCTCAATTTGTGAGATTTTTTTTTTTTTTTTTGTGGACGTAGAGCCCAAGCATGTAGAAATCATGCAACAGTGAAGAAAGAGAATTAAATGCTGACGGTAATGCAAGATTAAATCTGGGAAGTGAAGGTTCAAATATTTGATAAAATACTTTTTCATGTCCCCTTCTTAGAGTGGGTTTGATGTTCTGTTATGCTACTGCTGTAGCAAAATGCACTATTTATAACAGATAAAATATACTGAGGTCACATAGAGGTCACAATACTGATGTTACTTTCAAATTTGATCTATTTAGTTACTGGTTTTTAATTATTCTCAAAGCTCAAATTCTTTCCACAGAGAGCTGTGGTGTCAAATGGCATTATGAACTCTTGCTGAATATTTTATTTATATTATTCATCCTGATAACAATCTGTTGCTTCCTATTTTAATTATTCTAGTAGGTGTTTCCTTACAGTTTGTGATTTATCTAGTAGTCTAATGTCATCTCTAGTTTAGGCCTATCAACAAACTTGACCCTTACAGAAAGTTGTATCAGTGAATAACAAACATCTAAAGTGTTGCTTTTTCATAAGAGTTTTAACACTGACAGTATCCAAAACCATGTAATAACATGTGCATTTTTGCCTTCCTACACAGTTTCCTTGCCATATATGTTTATCTGTAATTGTAGGGACAGGCTGCTTTTTCTATTTTAATGCTTATTTTTAAATTATTGTCTGTTCTGCATATCTACAAATATAGGCAAAATGAAAACTTAATAGCTTAGTTTAAATTCTGCCCTTTTAATTACTCTTACCTTGAAGATCTGCAGTATGAAATCAAGAAACTTTCTCCTAAAGGTTTTAGAGTAAATAGCCAAATCCCCTCTAAAGCTACAACCCAAAATCAGTAAATTAAATCAGTCTGAATGGACGACACATTCCCCCCTGCATTACTTATTGTCATTTTACTAGCTCTTCAGTCTTTCTGGAGTTTTCCAGATAGCTATTACTGTAAATTGGCATTGAAAAGAAACAAAACAAAAAAATAATTAGTTCTCTGTAGCTGGAAAGGGTGCTTTTGGTCATTACTTTCATAGTGCTCTGCACATGAAGTTTGTGCTGGTAATTTAGTTTTTCCAGCTGGAGAACTTGAGGCACAGGAAGGATGAGTATTTGCTGCCTCACAAGAAAACTAGCAAGTGAGCCATAAAGCAAATGAAAGCCCATCTGTGGCAAGCTTGGTCCCTCAAATGTCTATTTTTGTGTCACTAGGTGGTAATTGACAAAATCTGTTACTCTTCCTCACATTTATAGAAGGATTACATGAGAAGTCTCATTAATTTGCTTCTAAACGATAACATTTGTCAAAAAACTCTTCACAGCCAGCCCTACTTTACTAATATGTGAAACCAACCTGAAATTATAACTGAAAAGGAGGCCTGGAAAAAGCCTTCAAGAAGAATTTTACATATTTTACAGCAAATTGGAAAACTGTAAGTTGAGGATTTTTCCTTTTAAAATCCTGAATCTTATCTGTGTTTGTTTGTGTGAGCCTTGTTTGGTTTTGGTCATGGTAGAAACCAACATATGTTAAAATGTATTTATCCTGCCAAGGTACAGACATTTCAAATTTGCTGAGATGCAGATTCAGACTACAAAACTACTAGAATAAACTGAAACAGTCACAAGTAGGAGTGATGAAAGAGATTCCTATCCTTTACAAATATGAAGCTGTGGTCCCAAAGAGAGGAAATCAAGACCATGGTCACAAAGCGACACTGCCTCTCCATTTGTGGTGAATTTCAGCACCATTTTTCAATACCAACTGCTGCTTGTCCATGTAATCAAATTTCATAGCATTGACATAAAAGCTGTAAGAAATTAATTTATGGGAAATGAATTGTGGGTTGGTGGGCTATATTATTCCAACCACAGTCTAATTTCAGTATTTCATAATCTGTAAAAATTGAGGCTGACAGTACTTTTTCAGCATTAATTCTTTGTTTGACTGTTGTTCTCCACTATAGGTGATGGAATTTTCCTGGTTTATACCAGCTAGGAACATAGACTAGTGTTTTTCTCTACAATCACTTCTCCTTTGTTTGCTTGTCTGTATACATGATAATACCCCTCACTATAACCCATGGATCAGCTTAAACCACTCACAATTTCTTTTTATATTCCAGATTTGCCAAATTTTCAAATGGCAAAATTGGTTTAATCCTGATCTTCATCATCAAGCAATCAACATATTAGGCAGCAGTTTGGTAACTATTCTTTAGAGTACAGATGTACAATTGGAGGTTTTTGCTTGGTTTTGCATTGGTTGGTTGTGGGTATTTTTCATAATTTGTTTGTGGCCCACAAGTTTTTTTTCCCAAGATTTTTAAGTAAGAAGGTTCCATTCATAATGTAGTCATTACTAATTACTGAATTTTGTATATTAATTACTGTGTATAGGAAACCAGCATTTAATGAGAATTTCTATCTTTTGATAATCTCAGTAAGTTGAGAAGATTTGCCTTGGAGTTAGTTGTATGTGCAAGTAGTCTCAGACAGAAAAGAATTCTTTCTCTTAGATGATAAACTTTAATGGAAACAACAGCCTGTAAGAGAGCATTTTCTGAGTTCATGAAAATCATTCAGACCGTGCTTTTGTTTTGCTAGTAAACGCTGCTCTTTAATTCAGAAAACAGTTTGTATTGGCCTGGGAAAGCCTGTCTCATTTGATAATGGGCTCTGAATCCAGTGGATTATTGCAGGGATTTTATCTTGCAGTAATCTCCAGGGAGAAATGTACAAACAGCTGGGAGAGCAAGAAGGAGCTGCACTGTGCGGCAGGAGTTTGTGGAGCAGAATTTTAGGGTGCTGGAGTGGATCTCAATACCAACATGAATCTTTTCTGTTTTTCTCTGGTAAGTGTGCACACACATGTTTTTTTTAAAGTGGGTTACTGAGTTTATAAACTGAGCTGGTGGGTATGCTTTTATGGAAAATAATGAAGGCTTTCTATAAAAACACTGCAAGGGTTGTACAACAGCGAGTCTCTCTAGCCTAGATGAAAGAGTTTTTGTATAAGAACTTGTATGTAGCAAAATATGATTCAGTAAAAATATAAAGCAGAGAATGTAGAATAAATATGCCATGCACTATCTGTGACTATTGCAAAAACATGCAGATTAAGTCATGAGGCATTTAATCCAAACACAGTAAAACACCTCAATAGTAAGATAAAATTACTAAATATATGTATGCTATAATTTGTTATACATTAGGGATTTTTAAAATTTTTATTTTTTTAGGTAATAGTATCCTTTCTTACTTTTTCAGTACTTTGGAGAACTGCTAGAACTTTTCAAGCAATAGTTTTCTATTAGCCAAACATGAGAACATAGTCATCAGGGACCTAAGACCCTCTTCAGTTGGTGTTGTTTTCTTGCACTTTCTCTTTCTGTTTGTTTGTTTGTTTGGTTGGTTTTTGTTTGTTTGTTTTGGTTGGTTGGTTTTGCGGATTTTTTTTCTTTTTTTTTCCCCGTTCTCTTTCCTTGCCCCAAGGCAACTGTTCGTTCGGAATGAACAGGTAAATGAGGATAGGAAATCCACAGAAACTGTTTCTGTTTTAAGAGCTTAACCATCTGCCAGTACCAATGCCCAGTATTAGTAATGGTAATTAGCTGAGTATATTTGCTGTATCTATGCAGCACAGTAGATCTGTTTGCCCATTTTGCATCTTTTGTCCTGATGTTTAGTATATCTTTCCATACATTTAGAAAGAACAATAAAAATCTATATTCAAGCTGCACTAATAAAAACTCAAATAGGGCAACTGCTTTGTGTAAATTGTTGCTCCTGATTGCTAATACTATCTTAGTGCAGAGTCCTGGTGTTTTCCAGATCATAAGGATTAAAAGCTGGTTTGTACTTAAAGTAAAATGTAGTGGTACTTCAGGAACCTGTGACAAGAGCCACTCAGAAAAATAATTCCCTGGGAAGTCAGTGACAATTTTGATCATAGTTTAGTGTGAATGCCCATGGATTTGTGTAAAGTTAACAATGGCTTTGTGGTACAATCTGTAACAGCTTGAAAATACTCATTTCAGATGTTCTTTGGGAAAGAACTGTTCTGTTGGAGCAGCTTCCTGTTTTTTAAGTAGCTCACTTTCAAAAAAGGCGTTGAGCCTTGCATCTGTTGAGAAACCAACATTTAGATGAAATGTCAGGTAGATTTTGAGGGTGAGAGTAGGGCAAGTTCCAGTTTCCCTGTTAAACTCAGTATGCAGCACCCAGGGTTTCTGTGGGAGAGGCAATGACTGCTGTGAAAATGGATGGTTCAGACAAGTGAAAGCTGGTGCCATGATAGTTTCTGTAATGAAATAATTAGTTCTGTTTAAAGGTTGCTGCTAAGAAGATAACCTCTGTTCTTTACAAGCTTTACACGGGAGCCATTCTGTCCACTTTGGTTATCTTCTGCTCACCCAGCAACACACCTCACAAGTTATCAACATCTAAAGATAATTTATAGGTCATTAATGGGTTTCATAAAAGGAAGAGCACTGTGCAGTCCTCCCTGTGCTTGTGACATGGGGCAGTTGCTTTCAGTAATCAGATTGTCTAGTTTGGAAGTGAGCTGGTGATCCAAGTATGTGCACTGACCACTTTTACTCTTTCACCCTGTGACCATGGACAGGCTGGCTGCAAAGTAGTTGTAGTATCAATATAAGAGTATTTTTCCCTTCAAGAGAGACAAGCCAGAAATAATGAACAGCAACAACATAATTGGGATTCAAAGGCAACTTTTAAGGGTACTAGGGGAGAGAGTTCCTTAGTAGATACAAATAGCCACCAAGGAATAGAAATCAGAGTTGATTTACATTGAGTGAACATCTGGAGTAACTGCTAAACCTGAAACTGTGGAAGAGAAATTCAGACTATTGACAGACAGAACAAAAAGAGCTGTACAAAAGAAATAATATTCTCGTGGAAGTATTTATCTCATGTAGACTGACTGACAAGATTTCAGACTGCAAAGAATGTGTGCATGTGTGTACGTATGTGTGCATATTCAAATACTATTAAAATACACTGGTTTATAGCTCAGAAAATAGCTTTCTACCCTATAGTGGAGCATAGTGGTTGAAGTAATCTACAACCCAAGAGAACGATAATAATATTCTGTTCAACCAGACTCCTGGCTGATCCAAAGTGGTGGAACAACCAGGTAGGTAGAGGAACATCTGTTCATACTGTTGAATTGTAATTTGGGTTTGCTTTCATACCTGTCCATAAAACTGAGACAAGTTCTAGCATGAGACACAGTGCTATGGGCCCATGTAGCAAGTGATGATGTGGAGGCTGGAGACACGTAATAGTCACAAAATGATTGTGATGAGGCTTTGGAGCCTGAACTGGATTCTCCCCTTTCCAGTGAGGCCAACAGGAATCTGTCACTATCTGGGAGTCCTCTGGTCTCCTAGCCATGATAGTTTCTGTAACTCCAGCATGGGGTGTTTCCCCAGCAGTACTTTGTGTCCTGAGCTGACTTCAGAATGATTTCGTTTCTCAACTGAGATTATTTTTCTCATCAGACTCATTGCCTTGTTCTCAAGAGATTTGCAGGCAAATTAGATTTGCCTTCAAAACCTTGTGTCCCCTTTCCATTTACAAAATGATCAACAGGGTAAATGTCCTTTTTGTTTGGTTTTTTTTTTTTTGTAGATATAGTATGTTAAAAGGTCAACCTTAGACCCTAAATTCCCAGTGTCTTTTCCATCTCATGGTGCTTAGCATGTCAGACAACTGAATCAGAACAATACTCTTTGTATTACGGGCAATATATAAAGAGAGTCCCAAATCAAGCACTGCTTTTGTGTGAATTGCAAGAAATTATGCAGCCAAACCACCTGTTTTGATACACTGCCTAATAAATATCAGAATCCTACAAATCTGATAAATGAAATTTATTATTGAACTGTGAATTCCTTTAGTTAAGGTAGACTATTTTTCCTGCATTATTTTCCTAAATTAGCTGTCCAATATCAAGGATATATGCAGCAAGGTTAGCACCAATTCACCTGGAACAGTACCTGTTAAACCTACGCTGACTTATACTCACAACCCCTGCCCTTCAGTAAAGTTTTCATGAGAAAGCATAGCAGAAACCTGTGTAAGAAGGCCAGTAGAGAAAGGCTGTGACACTCCACAGCGTTGTTCAGATAGTTATTCAAGATGAGCACTGGTCTTAGGATTTAAACCAAATGAGATCCCTTTCTTATAGACGACATTTGTCTGTTTCTTTCCCATATGGTGCCTTTCTAACCACCACTTTTCTAGTAAAATGTAAAGTTAAGTACCAAGTGAAAGTCTAATCCTCTTAGTGATTTTCAGTAGCATTGGACTAGTTATGTTTTATTTTGGTTGTTGGTTTAAAGATGTGCTCACAGCACAATGTAAAACATATTACATCTAATGTTATAAACTGAAAAAGCCCTTGGCACTAAAAGCTAATGTTTCTATAGAGCAAAATGCAGAGAGAATAAGTATTAATAAAAGTGATGTAGTGCATAAATTGTGAATAAACTGGAGCCTCTATGTTAAAGAAACCATAGAGTAAATAGAAAGGTGCTAATGCTGCTGTGACTAGTGGGACATGATGGTACTTAGGATGGGACTGGACTTAAAAATATGTTTTACCAAAAAAGGATTAGCTGAATGTGGAAAGATCTCTCTCTAAAGTGGTGTGTGACTAGAAGAGATCTAGGTGGTTGAACTTTGTAGTGCTTCCCATGTAATCATCTCTATATACTTCTTGTTCCTTTTAGCTGGATTGCTTTCATCCCACCATACACGAGATTCCACCCCTAAACCTGACATGGAAAATGGCCTGAGTGCATTACTAAATGCTCCTTCTCCACCTTATGATCAACCCAGTCTCTACATGCCATGATGATAATAATATCATGCAAAGGAAAGAGCTACAGGCAATTATTTTCTTCTAGATCTGAACTAGGATTTTTTGGATATTTTGTCCCATGAAACTCCTGAAGCAAAGAGCTTCAGAAAGCTTTCTTATTCCATGTAGGACAAAGAAAATGTGCTAATTGCTCCAGAATTAAGTTCATATTTTATTCCACTATCTCTCATTTTCTTCTGTGATGTTTACTGTGCTCAGGACTACGAAAAGAATTAACGTATGAAATGAAAATCTTTACTGACTTGGCAGGTTGTGGTATAAAAGGAGACTGAACTGAAATTAACTGATAACTGAAAATAACTGATTTAACTGAAATTAAAATTTTCTTGCTCTCTTCTATTTTATTTTATTAAAATAAATTTTAGAAAATTTTAATTTCAGTAAAATACTTTGAGTTGCCCTCAAAGAAAGGCAATTACTATTAGGAAAATATACTCTCATAAAGTATAAAACCAGCAAGCAAAGAAAACGATTTTGAAAACTGAAGATTTATTTTCTCTTTTTTGGGTGCTCTCTGTCTCACTCCTGTGCTTTTTTGTGTGAGTTTTCTTTCTTGCACTTACTTTCCTGGTTGTCCTCTCTCGCATCCTTTCCCTCTTTGTCATGTATTCTCATTCTTTCTTGTGTCTGCACTCACCTGAGCTTACAAAAGCCTCCCTCCCTCTCTTCACTCTTTCCATCTTCTTTTGTGTCCCTTTCTTATCTTTTTATTCTCCCCCTACTCTCTCCTTTCACTGTTCCTTGCCTTCTCTTCTCTCTCCCTTTTTATCTTTCTCATGAGCTCTCTTTATGCTTCTCCTTACTTCAACAATGCCATGTATTATTCCCTATTGAGGGAGAAGTATATGGTTACATTTTATGCGCAGAATCCTGGAAAGGTTTTAAACTCGTTGTCTAGAACATGTGATTCTTCGTTCTCACCCATTTTCTCTCTTTGTGTGACCTCACTCTCTTTTCTGCAACATCATGCCCTTTCTCCCTTGCTTAATACTTCATGGCCACTCAATCTCATGCCCTGGTGCTCACCTTCTTGCACCCTTTCTCCTTCTTTCCTGAGAGCCCTGTTTGTCACAGGGATTCCATGTCCATTGTTTGTCACATATTCACTCTTTCTCACAAGTTGTCCTGCCCTTTCTTACCCCCTTCCTCACAGCCCCTCTTTCTCGTGACCTTGCACGGTCTCCCCCCTCCTCATGACCTCACCTCTTCCCTCACAACCTCATTCTTACTCTCTCCTCCCTGCACACTCACTTCTTGCACACGCCTTCTCTTTCTTGAACAATCTCTTTTGCACAACATCTCTTCCTCACTTTTCTTCACTGTGCTATTCACACTCCCTTCTTCTAATGCCACTTTTGCTTCCTGGTGTTTGCTGGGTTTTTTGCATGCCGTATTTTCCCAGTACTCTCTTTCTCATGTTCTTTCTTCCTTTTTCCTCACACTCTCTTTCTTGTTTTTCTCTTGCATGTGCACTTTCTTGCAGCCTTGCTTGTGCATGCTTGTGCTTTTTTGCACACTTCCTTTCTCAAGCACTTGCCCTTTGTCATGATGGTGCTTTTCTTGCACCCTTGCTCTACCCTTTGTGCTTTCCTTCGTGTGTTCTCCTCCTCTCCTGCCTTCAGCCCTGCCCTTTCTTGCACCCACTCTTTCCTGTGCTTTCCTGCTTTCTCACGAGTGTTCTCTTTTATGTGAGCCTTCCCTCTGATGTGGGCTTGCCCTGTTTTACAGTAATATTTGCTTTCTTAATCTATCTTGTGCACACTTCCTTTCTCACATCTCACTCTCTCTTTCTGTATTCTGTATTCTTTTGGTGTATTTTCTTACCCCTTTCCTCCCCTCCACCCCTCTCTCCTTTCACTGTTCCTTGTCCTATATTTTCTCCCCCTTTTTAGCTCTCTCATACTCTCTCTTTCACATGAGTTGTCTTTTATGCTTCCATCTCTTCATTAAATACTCTCTTCACCAAAGCTGTGTTTTATTCCCTATTATGGGAGAAGTACAGGTTGCATTTCCCATTGCAGAACCCTGGAAGTGTGTAACAGGTTTTTAAATCCATCATTTTTGTCTAGAAATGCTCCATCCACAGCTTCAGACGGGTAGGCTGAACCACCATTGCTATATGGCAAAATAATTACAGTGATAAAAAAGAAATGCAGTAATAAAAAAAAATGCAGTTGCTGTCAAAACCCAAGCTCAGCTGGATGTTCAGGACTTCCATGTGTTTCATAAACTAGGCACCAATTTCCCAGGAAGCATTAACTCATTAGTTCCTAGAATAGGCTCAAGTATTTAACTTGAGTATTTTCAAGAAGTTCACCATGAAATATTTTTCCCA
Organism: Dicaeum eximium; assembly: GCA_013396995.1. Lineage (NCBI taxonomy): Eukaryota > Metazoa > Chordata > Aves > Passeriformes > Dicaeidae > Dicaeum > Dicaeum eximium. The sequence continues at coordinate 692,145 of VWZP01002276.1, read as the reverse complement.
AAATATTTATTTTGGTTTATCAAGAATCTAGCAGACTGAGGCAAATAAATATCCATTGATAAACATAGTGCTTGCAGAAATTAGTCATGTCTTTGAACTGCTGCTCCACCAGTCAAAAATATTGCCTGTAAAGCTTTATGTATTAATAATATAACTTCAAATATACATCTGTGTTTATCTTCTGTACTAAAGGAACAAATGCCTTTAAATAATATACTATGTTAATTTCAATGGTGTTACTCTGCTGTAAGTCACACTGCTATAAATTTGATTTATTTCTTAATTAATGCAGTTAAAATTAGTAATCAAAATTCATTGGGAAAATATTCAGTGCAGATCAAAATGGCAACATCTAAAATTTAGGATCATCAGTTAGAGTGTCTTTAGTTTTGCCATCTGCTTTCACTTAACTCTTGAATTATGAAATGGCAGTGTGTATATGTAATCCTTGCTCTTGGAGTTGTGGGATAAATGTGAAAATCTTAGTTTATATTAAAATGTTTATATTCTTGGTAGTTAGGTAAAAATAACCTTATGTGTGCATTAAAACACAGAGTTCAAAAATTTGAATGCAAATGGGATTTTTAGTTCTAGCCATTATCATTATTTTAGGGGCCTAAACCATTATTGGCAAATTCTGGGTGCTGGCAGCATTGCTTCTCTCTAATTCTGGATAATGGGGTTACCTTTCTGCATCATACTAACTTTTTTTATTTCCTGTATACAAGTAATAACTAGAAAACATTTTAATGGTTCATATAAAAGTTTCCATGGTATATGTTTTTGTAGTTTTCACAGGAATTTTCATGTAGTGTTCAGTTGGAGAGATGGTTTTACTCCTTCTGAGCAGATAATATTAATTTTTACTGTACCTTCAGCTTTAACATGGCAATCTGTGGAGTCTTAAGTCATGATACTGTGAATTCCAGCATTTGAGTACTTACTAAAATCAACATCTACATGCCTTTTTAGAGAAAAAAACTAAGTAAAGGATTTCAAAAGGCAGGGGAGGTAAAACCTATTCCATTATGCAAATCACACAAACATCTTCCTTTTTAAATTACAGCTAATTTAATATATTTACAAGTGTTCATCTCTGTTTAAATGTATTTTAGGAGGGCTCTATGGACAGCTTGTATGAGCCTGTCCCAGAACATCAGGAAGCCAAGGATACAACTACTCTTGAAAGCCAGGCTACCACTCCAGTGAGCACACATGTAAACTGTGGGCCACCTGACAGGTCTATGTCTTTGGTAAGTAACATTCAATTGCAAAGCATGCAATGCATTTTGCAAAAAAACTATTGCTGTGTGTATAGGCATGTGTGTGTTCTGCTGGCTTTTCTGCCTGTTTGAACTATTTAGGCCCTTTGGAGCCGTTGTTCAGATCTCATCTCTGTAGCCAATGACCTGATTTCTGTCCAGTCCTAACAAGCACACTTGAAAAGCAGGTCATGAGTTTCTCTACAGCGAGCAGCAAAGGGAGATTAGTGCAGCTGCACTGGACAGGGAATTTCTCTTTGCAATAACAGTATATGAAAACTCTGGGTGCAGTTATTGGTATGGTTTGTCTCTAAAGAATGTACTATCGTTGTCTTTGGTTGTCCTTTTTTATATTAATGCAAAAAACCCCACATTTTTAAGCATGAGTTACATGAATTTTGTAACTGATGGCCTCTGGAATAAACTTGACATTTTACAAGACCTCATTAGGCAAACATGTGATGAAGGTTGTCTTCTGGGGTTTTTTTCCCTTCCTAAATGATGTTACCCTACTTAATCCTTTCTTATTTGCATGTTATTGGTATAATAGATGATGCTTTGACAAATACTTTAATGTGGTATATTAAATTTCATAATCTTATTCATTTCTTAATCTCTGCTTTCCAATGTGCCTTTGCTTATAATTACTGTTTCTATATCAAAGTATGATGCAGTGTGGTGATTGAATGAAGGGGCAAACAGGATGTTCATCATTCAGAGGAGAATGATCTCCCTTCAGATATTGTGCTGAGTTTTACCCACATGCACTCTGGGTACCATGTACCTGTGAGGCTGCTGGGCCTTTGGTGTTGCAGTATCACACAGCAGGTTTGCACACAGGATTTGCTTGGAGAAAGTGCTGGGGGTGGTGGGATGGATGAATGCCTTGGGAATTGTGACATGCACTTGTTAAATTGCTAAAGGATTGCAAACTTGTTGTCAGACCCGTCTGCTGTAACCATTTCACTCTGTGCATGTCCCTCTCTTGCACATAATCACCTTGGGACTGTAAATAGTGGTCCTGGTTTTGAGAGTGTAGCAGTGCAGGGATCTCAAGAAGATTCCTCATAGCATCAGCACAGATCTATGAGCCTGGGCTCTGAAATGTCCCTAGATCATAATTTTCCTGCAGTAGGTGGGAGATGCTCTCCTGAGTGACAGGGTTTTCCCATTACCAGGCTGTGGCCTTGTCACTATAAGAATGAGCTACCTCTACAGTGTTCCAGTTAAGAGTGTATAGTTGTGGTTATGAAATATGGCTGTAACTTCATCCTAGCTTGACTGCAGTACGTTCATTGTGGTAAGCTCTAGTAATTTGTATTTCTGTACTGCATGCCATTCGACATGCCCAAAGATCAACATTGTAGTACAGCTCCTACACCCATTCAGTCTTTTCCCCCTTTGCCAAATCAACTTAATATTCAAATCAACTGTGATTCAAATCAATGTGACTCCAAATCAACTTAATATTCAATGACTGCCACATTAATATTTCCTTGGCCAAAGATGTTCATCTGTTAGGAGTGGTATTTAGACAACGTAAAATGAAAATGAAAAAGGCAGATTTGGTTTTGGGTTTTTATCCAGAATAGGACATATAATATTCTAATGGACTTTGCAATAGAAAACTAATAGAAATTGCCCTTTATTTTCTCAAGGTATGGTAAAGACACACCCACATGACTGTGCTCTGCTACAATTTTCACAATGTGTAAAATTAAGACTTAAAACTGCAGTGGTTGTTTATATCAGGCTGTTTCTTGCTTTTTCTTGTTTTGTTCTGCTTTTTATGTGGCAGCATCTTCAGACTTTTCTTTGTATTGGGTTAGAGTTAGGCTTCATAAATTATTTGGCTAAAGAAAAATAACCTATCCAGTAAAATAACTTTGTTTTCCTTGAGCCAGCCTGCAGAAGCAGATTTGCTACTAGTGTAGGATTAGAAAATCCCATATATTAATCTGAACTAATTTTAGCAAAACATGTTTTACATTGATCAGTGTTTTGTACTGCACAGTCCATGAAGGTACATTTATAACATGAATAGAAGAATCCAGCACTTTGGTTTCTGCTACCTCTTATCATGTATTTTTGTTTTCTTAAAGGAGATATTATGGTGATGGCACATTTGTTCATCATTAAGTATAAATTTCATTCTCAATAAAAAGAACACTAAATGGGGTTGGCACATTTGGCTCACTAGGTATTAAGAAGAAGCTTCCCAAGGCTGGCTCTGGTTTTATTTTCTGGTTTAAGAGAAAATAAAAGAGCACTTAACTAAAACTAACGGCAGGATGCTGTGTCACTGTGCTGGCTGTAGAATCAACACGATTATTTATAAAATACTTTCTAGAAATGGAAAACAAGATTAGTGATGACATGTCGGCAGTAAGACCCATGGAAAAATGTAGCTAAGGCCAGAGGCCTGTGTGTAATCTTATCTGCTATTTCTGGCCTGTGAGTTATTACAGCTACACCTTGGATGAAGCCGTTAAGCTTATTAACTGAGCCCATTTGTACTTCTCTCCCATTTTTAATTCCGTCACTCGGTTCCAGGCTGCGGGGCAGCCCCCACAGCATGATAAATTCAGGACATTATTGGCTCCATTTAGCCATCCATCATTATCCAGTAATGCACGTATATAAGTGCACTGCTAAGTAGGTATGGACTCGAGTGGATGTTTAAATGGTTGGCTGAAGCACGGCAGGTTCCACAGAGCTGTTAAATCTCCAAAAGGTGGAGCAGCCTGTCATGGCACACTTCCTCCTCAGAAGGCTTTGCCCCTTCCTTTTTCCTATATGACTTCAAAATCCACAGGGCAGGCATCCAGGATCAGCTCCCCTCACACTTGAAAAGGTTGACCAGGGCTAGAGAAAATTCTTCCATGTAATGCAGCAAGATAGTGATTTTCTTGCAGTGAACTTGCTTGTTGTGATATGTCCTAATCATAGCTGGGCCGTGAAGTTCTTCTGGAGATGTAGGAAATACAGGGTAGTGTGGTCACTGAAGCTGTGCAGGACATCATTCACTGAACACAGTCTTTGGACATTCCTTTTTGAACCATGGCTCTGGCTAAACATCTGCCCAAATGACACATTCTGTATGAAGAAAAAGCTGCCTTTCATGTACACTGTTCTTCTACTCCACATAACCCCAGAGATCTGTTTAGTATCCAGAATTATTTGCCAGGGATGTTTCCAGGCTGGGTTCCTGTGGTACTATCGTGAGCTTGTTATGCACACCTGTCTTTTGATTTTATCCTCTTGGAGAATTGGCCTGCTAACTTTGTGATTACTTTGCCTGTTGCTCAGCTTCAGTGATAATCTCAGAAAGAAAGTAAAAAATAGATTTATGGAGTTGTTTTTGTACTTCATGCATAGCAAATCTGAACTGGACCTTCCTCAGAAACAGCTGGTAGCCATGAGCACATAATGAATCATACAGGTACTCTTTGCCTGTAACAATGCTATTAACTGGGAAACTGAATTTCTACCTCTTGTCCCCTGGTGTTACAGTCTTCTACCTCATGAGTTGTCTCCAGCTTCTCAGGAAAAGAGCCTTCAGAATTAAAACCATTTTCATATAAATATCCTGTCAGAGTGAAATCACCAAATGTCATAAGATCCACATATTTTTTGAACTGCTGACCGTGATATGATTGACTACCCTGTATACCAGAAGAGTGCCAAAAAATTTGTCAGTCATTCTAAGTTGTTGCCAGGAATATCAAAATCAGTTGTGATACCTGCCTTAATCTGCAGTGTTACAATTGGCCTTTGATCCCAGGGAGAGCAAGAAGAGGGCTGGTTATCTGAAATGGTCATTTCCCTGTTTGCAAGTCTTAACACACACAGGAGCTCTAGCTTTTCTCAGCCAGCTTGGAAACACTAGAGGGTTTCGTTCAATTCTTTAATTCAGAGTTATTTGATAAAATCAGGAAGAAAAGGATTTTATCAATAATTTCATCATGCAGGGTTTCCACATATGCACTTTTTTCTAGGAAACATTTGGGATAAGGAAGGAAAGAATTGTTCCCATAAACAAGATAATTATGCTCTTTAGAGAATGTGGAGAGTAGAGTCAAGGTGAACCCTTATTTACATTCTAAGATAAAATATGGTTCTAGAAACTAGTTTCATTTTAAAGTTACATATAATTTTAAACATAGTCAATACTGAAAAGATATTTTGAAAAAGTACAAACCAGAGTAATTTATTCTTGTACCCCAGTTTAGCCAAATGATTCAGAAATAGCAGGAAGAATGTGTTGAATGAAAGGTGCCATTTTTACATGCCCATTTAAGTCCACTACATATTTCATTTTGGCACTGCATCCCACGATATCCTGTGAAATCACATTAGTCATCACCTCAATATATGATGTACAGTCATCAATGCAAATTTGCTGGACTTTAGGAATTGGTTTCAAGTTGTGGAGCAAAAGATTAAACCCTGATGATGATGATGTAGACCCTTCATGGTCTACACCAGCTTTTTGTTGTGAAGATATGAATCAAATCTTTCTGGGTGTATTGTCACAATGAGGGCTGTTTCCAATTTTTTCCCTGGATCATATACAGATTTTAAATTACAGTATCCTTTGGTCTCTGACCTCCATGCATAATGCTTCCTTTAACAAACCTGTTTGAAATCAAATATTTAACATTTGTCAATGAAATTTTGACACTACCCTTTTAAAGAAGCCTTTAAATCACTTTTAAAAATTTTTTAACTTCTCTGTGTTTATGCACCTCAGTTAGTAATTTCTCTTGAGTTATTGAAAATACTTGTCCCAAAACTAAAATGCTGACATTTTTTCAGCAAGAAATTTATCTTACATTGCTTACATTATTTCAAAGTGAATGATAAATTTTGTATACTCTTTTGATCTATATGCAGCATCTGTGAGCAAACCGACACAGGCAAAAAAAAAGATGTGGAAACGGCATACAGTTATTAACATTCACAAATATCTGTGCTAAAAGGGCCTCCTACACTCAGTTAAAATAAGTTAGCACAGGAAAACAGCCTTTTCTTAATTCACCCCCTAAAAACACTTAAAAAAAATCTATGACAAGTTTTACTGAGAGGAGGGGGAGAAGTATAAAATGCTCAATTATGCACTTACATGGTTTTATGTAGTACAGGTTTTGGGTTTTTATCATGCAACCTGGATGGCATTTTTAAATACTGTGGGCAGAGTTGTGCAGATGTGGTTAGTGCTACGAGAAGGAAATGCATGAAACATAATATTATGAGAAATAGGTCCAGTTAGACTAAGTTTTCACATTTATAAAATAATGAATGGTTATATTATTTTTTTAATGCCTCTTGTTGCACAACAGATTCAAGTGGTTTCATCATGGACATTTTTAACCCAGTTCCTGCTTTTCAGGCTGGAAGAAATAAATAAGAAAGTGATATATAGAGATAGAGATCTCTTCTGTCCTAGCATGACATCCTTAGGTTTTCCTACAGTTAAAAACTAACCTCAAGTCCATGGTTAACTGCACAGCAAACATGCATGGAGACGTTTTGGTACTATTTGCCCAGCAAGGTACCTTTTTGTTCTCTCTTTCAGCAGCTTTTCACACCTTGTCAGGGTATAAATATTTATTGTCTGGCCTCTGGGGATGTGTGATCTTGCCTCCAGGCCAGTGTTTGATTCTGATTTGGTCCCCTTCATAGCTTTCAATTTTATTTGCAGTTTCCTGCCCTCTTCCACATTCCCCTGCACGTTTGGGTTAACAGAATCTGTGTCCTGTGTCTGTCAGGAAACCACATCCTCTTGCAACGTGTGGGTATTTTAATCCTTATAAAGTTTCAAAGAATCATACTATGGAAGAAATATGATATTCATTCCTGGGGTATGAGCATGGTTCTCTGTTTTTTCAGGGGTATGATGGCTGTCAGCTTCCTGGGAGCCATGGATAACCAAAGCCTCCTGAAATCAGGACACATAATTACATATATTCTCTGCTGCACAGTGTCCTCCACAGCTTCAGCTGTTGGAAAAAGAAAGACTAGAAATGTTAGTGGATATTAAAAAACACATCAAAAGTATATAATTACTTGTCTTTTCAGTGACAAAAATAATAGATTTGGATTAAACATTTTTGATTTTCATAGACCTTTTTTCTCTATCTTTTTAAAAGGAATTTCCTGACTTTGAGAACACACTGACCAAAAAAAGAAAGTAAGTTGAGACCAGTTCAAGGTCTACACAGTGTCACTATATTTGTCTGTACCTTTCATCCTTGTTGTTTTATTAATGTTTGCCAATGTTGCTTTCATTCTCATAGAGTACATGTATTACTGTTGCAGTTGAAGAGCACATAAAAAGCTTGTAATGCATTACTAAGGCTCTTTTGCCATGACTTTTTCATATCCACACAGCTTTCTTCCAAAATATCAGAACCAGGACAGCTAAAATCAAATGCAGTTAATCTGAGCTTGGTTTAACCATATGTCTGCTTTTCTGAGAGATTGAAGTGGTAACCTATTTTATAGCATGTTTGCACCATTGACCTGATAATCTCCTGAAGAGGTTTGGGGATTTTTTTTTGTTTGTGTTTTTAATCCAAGTAAAAAAATTGTTTGCAAAATGATTTTGATAAAGCAGGTCAGACATAATTTTATGAATCATTTTTGTGATAGCAGCATGTTTTGAATCCATTCATGGACACAATGCTATGGTTTGAGCTAATGATCAGTATTTATTAACAGGCAGAGGAATTTATTTTGTAAATTTTTTTTTTTCTTCATGTTGAAGTCTATTGCATTACTGAAGTGGACCCCCTCAAATGAAATCTGAAATCCTGCCTAATGGAATGATACAGACAGATCTTATCTGTCTGCTGTGACAGACATGAAAATCCCTGGAGTTTTTGTTGTTTTTCATTTGTAGGTGGGCCCCCCACTAGACTCAGAATATAAATGTTATCTGTGTCTGTTGCTAAAAAATCTCAAAATGGGTAAAGATTTCTAAGAAAATGAAGAACTCTTTTGTCTTAAATAAGAGTTTTTTAATCTACTTCTTGTCTCCTGATAAAAAACAGTAGTAACTTATCAGCTTCAAACACAGAGACGTGCACTCATCTGTGAGATCTCCACTATATGTCACTAGTCACAACTCTCTGAAACTCCTCCCAAAATTTCATTAATTAAAATGTGGACATAAATCTATTACTTATGGCCTTCTCATCATTCTCTTACACTTTAAAGGAAGTCAAACTACTGCATACGCCTTACCAAGCTCTACCAAATATGATGAAATCACCTGGATGCCTAAAAGTGTCCTGCTTAGGTCAGAACTAGGTCTGCCCCTGGAAAAAAAAGAAGAGTCTCTAGCTAAAATGTCAAATTTTACAATGCAAATAAAGCTATTCTCTTTGAAACCTAATGCTATTCTAAAAAAATTATCCAAATTTTGAAGTATTTTTGAGATAATTTGACGGATCAATTAAAAAAAAGATGTGAGCTGGAACAAATTAGTTTGAACCAACATGAAAATATTTTGTAATGAAAATTATTTCATCGTGTCCAGCCATGACTATCCTGGCATGGCACTCCTAGCAATAATGCAGAAATTTTCCCATTGATCTTTCATGTAGATATGGACGAAGTGAATGAGGAATTAATCATTCTCTGTTCCCTACAATGGGGCAACAAGGAAGCACCAAATTATATGGAGTAGCAGGACTAATTTAGGTATTCCTTGTTTAGACAATAATAATTAAACTGTGGAATTCTGGAATCACAAAATCCAATCATTTTAAAAGGAACTAGTGGGTACAGACCAGTTCCTTAGAAAACCCACAACAGTTTAGCTGCACCCTCTTCCTCAGGAAACCCTTCAGCACCTGCATGACTGAGGATGGGAAAGGGGTCCCAGATTTTGTGCTCTTTCCCTTCTGCTGATCATTTTCACAGATTAGATAGTCCCTGCTCTCACCTACTATAACCAATGCTCATAAGCTACTCTCCATTTGGGTTTTTAATAGATAAAATGAAATAAATTAATCTTTATTCAAAGATTTTTTTTCCTCTGGTATCTGTTCTTCAAGCTGTCCTCTATGAGTTACTGACCAGAGATGGAAGCATGAATTAGGACTAATCCTTGATGTAAATGTGCAAAAAGCTCAAGGTTTACTGGGGCAATAAAATGTCACTCAGGTTCCTGGGTACATTCATATGTAGCTCATTGGTTCAACCCCTTATCATGCCACCAAACTTAAGGCAATAATTCTAAAAGTTCTAGGACACTTCAGACCATGTCTGAAGGAAAGTATCTCTTCTTTCTGATGGGGTCTCCAGATTCCAACATGAATTCCTCATTGCAAAAGGAAACTTGAATCACATATTCTTGCAAAATGGAACCTCAAATGCTTTCAGAGCTTTCTGTGGCATGTGGGAGTAGATGATTGGATGAATGAGAAAAGTAACTCCAATTAAAGCCAGCGGGAATAACACAGCTAAATCCCTGTGCCCTGCTTTGAAGAATTAGTTTGAAAATACCCATATTTGATTAAACACACTTTAATTTTTTCATTCTGACTTTCAGCTAATGGTAAATTCTTTTAATTCTTTTAGATCCATCCAGAAGTCCATGTCTGAAAATGAAGCATTTGGTTAGTAGCTGCTTAAATCATCTACTGTTTATTTGCTAATCTCAGAGAGCTAACTTTAATTAAGGGTCTGATTTGTTTTACAGCTGTTAGAGCAAATGCAAAGGAAAGGAAAAAATAGAATTAAGCTATCAATACATTCTCCCCTCTTCCCTGCTTTCCATACACACACATGTGTAGGTAGATATTGAAAACAAACTAGTAAAATATAGAAACCACATTGAGATGAAGAACCTATTATGGGACAACATTAGAAATACTCAGCATGTCCAGTGTTTCTTTTAATCATTTCAATAAAACCCTGAAATTTCTCTGATCTAAGAAAATTCAGGTCCCTGCCTTTCCCCATTTTAAACTACTTTTGAGGATTTTCACAAACAAGATCACCAAGAAGGAAAATCAGGGGTTTTGTTAAACCCATCCTGACACCGTGCATTGTTATCTACACTTGTGTTTCAATGGGCTCTATCTTGTAAATACTCTATAGGAAATAATCATCAGCTTCTTAAAAGTAAAATTTCCTGGATTTTTTTTTCAGTGAGAGCTTCCTGTTATCATACTTTCGTTTATTCTTTGGAGTTTTGGTTTAGTTGTTGTATCTAGTCCTTGCTGAGTATAAAGGGCATTGTATGTGGCTGTAATGATGTGGCCCTTTTTTTCACAACGTGTCTCAGATTAATGAAAGCTCCCCTTTGTTAAGGCTTCACTCTGCAGCCCTGCACTGGGAGCACTTTCATGCAGGACAGTGTCATTTGGTCTACAGCAAACAGGCTGTAATGAATTCCCAGCACCTGACAGGATCAACAAGAGCTTTCACAAAGAAAATTTTCTGAGCATTAAATAAATAAATTTTCCCAGCATTAAATACAACTCAACAAAACGAAACCAAACAAACCCAGAAAGCACAAACCCTGAATATTTGTCTACATGTTGTGAAGCACGAGCACTTTGAAGTTCTCTGAAGGAGCAGGAGAATGGCCATCTCCTTCTCAAAGCCAACCTAGTTCAGGCATCTTTGGGCATATTTGAAAATCCCTGGAGTTCCTTGCAAACACTCTAGTTCGGTAATGATAAACCTAATAAATAATAATAATTATACAATTACTGGAAGCAAAACAAAGGAACAGAGGTTCTATGGGATCCTAGGTCTTAAATCCAAGGTTAAGATAACAATCATTCTGAACATGTGTTAACAGTGTTAAATGAGGTATTAGACCACAACAAAAGATGATAAGGCTTGAAGTCTGACCATAATAAATATTATCCATCCATCCATCCATCCATCCATCCATCCATCCATCCATCCATCCATCCATCCAAATTCCTATACTGAAAAATCACCAGTTCATTTCCATGTCTGAGCAGATGCTCCAGTGTTCTGCAAGCTTGTTTGATTTGCATTCTGATGCTATTTTTATAGAATTTCCTGTTATTTCACAGGTTTGCTATGAATTCAGGTGACTGCTCTCTGTGCTTTTACTTTAGATAGGAAAAATGTGAATGGCACACTTTGGCAGGGTTCCAGGAAGCCGGAGAATGATTCGTACATCAGAAGGCACTGCCAGCTTGAAGGTAATTGCTAAACATATTTCAGCTGATTTTGCATTTTCAACAAAGTATTTAAAAGGGCACCTTGGAAAATTTCTCATTTTTTACCAATAATCCAGCTAAATAATTTGTCAGGTCTTTTAGAGATTTATTATGTCCTCAAAGGGGGTAAAAGTTGTTAAAATAAAACTTGTCTTAAAACTGAGAAGCTAAGAACACACTCTGTGACCAATTCACTCTGTAGTCCATGGGCCAAGAGAGACTTTCCCTAAATTGCCATAGTTGTGTTTTATAGGGCTTGCCAGCTGTAGTAATCCCTGTTTCCTGGATATTTTACACAGCTCCAGATATCCAACAGGGAAAGGGTGCAACTTTTCTCAGAAGAAACTTTTTGTGACAGGTGCAAAAGAGAGTTGGCCAAATTTTAGATGCAAGTACTTTGTCTGCTTCTCTTTCTAAACCTGTTCTGACTAACTTTATTAAAACAACCTTACAGCTAATGTTAGGAAGCTGCTAATGACACTGCTTAAGAGTGTACCCATATAAATTCATTAAAATAACATTGAGTATTAACAAGTGAGCAGTCACCACATATATTTAAACACCAACTGGACTTTAAAAATTAAAATGCTTTGATAATCTGCTTTATGCTGCTTCCAGGAATGGCATTTATATTTGTACTTTTCAAAGTTAAGGTCGATCTCTTACCATTGCTTAATCAGACCAAACCAGACAAGGCTCAGCAGAAGAAGAAACAAAGATATGTGAGATTAAAGTGAAAGTATGTCTTGTTCTCAATTTAAACTAAAAAAGTGGGAATATCTCCTGCACAAATGGTCTAGAGATCATTCACTGGTAGGAGATTCCACTATTACCTGGATATGTCAAAGCAAGCAAAGGACAGGGTGCCAACTTTCCTTCTGAATTTAGTTCAGTTCACCACTTGAAGTTAAACTCTTAAATGTTTGGAAATAGATCTGAAATTGCAATACATTTGCCCACCTATGGGCAAATTTGATTTCTTGAACCAGAACCAGAAATAAGAGATTACAGGAAGATTTAGAGGAATTCTTGTAACGAACTAGTGAGGGGAAAAGGGACCTTCAGTAAATGTCATTGGCTTGCAAGGAACAGGTTCTAATGATAGATGAAAGAAATATTAGGAATTTCTCTCCTGACAAGTCTTACTTTTAACCAAAACCATTTTGGAATGATTCTTCCAATGATACTCCCGAGGTTGCTGGATTGGAAGTGGGAAGAGGCTGAATGAGAAAGCAGAACTTTTTGACCTTCCTCCAAAGTCTTTTCTACTCCAGGCATTTTTTACCCTTTTAAATATCCAAAGCATGCAAAAGAAGCAGTGCACATTTTAAAAGCTGACAAGTGTTGTAATTGAAGGGCAGGGGCCCAGAGGGAACAGGAGGCAAAGCTGGCAGCTAAATAAAAATCTCCCTTTCCCCTACTGCAGTAAAATTATTTCAAGGGAAGTCCCCTTCACACAGTGGTGAAAACCTTTGCAAGGAGATTTACAGGGTATCACTATCGATCAAGATAATTCGTCACTATTGATCAAACCTTTCTCTTAGCAGAGATAATCCTTCAAGGTCTGCAAGTCTATTGCATAAAATGAATTTCTGTTAGATTTAAAAAGCCATGTATGGTGGTCACCACAGACTTCTCTGCTTACTTCCGAGCTGTATCCACAAACCTGTCTCAAATCTCACTGAAATAATTGTAGAGACATCCACAGGTACTGGTAGCCTTTGGATGTGTACTATTCCATCTACAAACCCAAGTTTTCCAGGATGAAAGTGCAGTGAACACATATATATCCCACAGACACAACAGTGGTAACACCTGCCTTTGCTCACAAGGCCAAACCCAAATCATCAGCATGAGATCTGCCAGCCTGAAGGCATCATTGTTGAAATGTTGACTGTGGAAGTCACAGTCAGTGGGCTTCCATGACAGATTATAAAGACAAACAGGAAAGAACTGACACCTCTCAGAGCCAGTGGATGTAATTCTCCACTGCTCCTAATTCATTCCACAGGAGGGTGACTGGTATCTGTTGCCAGACTAGGAAGACAAGAACACTGCAGCTTTATTTGAAGTTCATTTATATATTTTGCGTGGGGTTTTTTTTGTTTGTTTATTTTTTTGTTTTTGTTTTGTTTTGTTGCTGCTGTTGTTGTTTGGTTGGTTTTTTACATAAATACCTTATTCCATAATTCAATGGGCTGGAGAGCTGATCTAAGCAGGATGTAAGAGCACTGTGGGTGCAGGTTATTTGGGGGGACCACTAACGTTTGCTTTAATAACTTGTAGTTCTAATTCGAGTTTGAACAATATTGCGTCAAAAGCAGTGTCACTGTATGTAGTCCTTCAGGTAAAAGGCATTCTATGTTGCCCCACAATTGTTTGTGATTCAGCTGCAAACAGCTACTCAATAATAGTATTTTGGATTAGACTGTAGGAGGACTGTGGATATTCTCACTCTCTGGTAACAGAGAGACAGCTTCTCCCAGGCTCAGCCTCGGAAACTTAGAGAAAAGATTAAAGCAATTATTATCTTATTCCTTGCACGTGGTGTTGTGTGGTATGTTTACAAGAAGGAGTTGTTCCTGCTTGACCAATAGCGTGAGAGAAGTCTCCTAAAGAAGTCTCAGGTCTTGGATTCACTATGCTTTCCATAAGAGTGGGATTTTCTATTAATACATGCCTTTTATGCCTTCTGAATCATGAAGTCAATATGTTGTCTTTGTCTGTTCCCTATATCACTTGTGTAACAGAGGACTTTGGGGCAAAGAGCTGAACACTGCAAGATTTAATTTCCAGAGTAAGCTCACAGAGAGTAGGGATGTAGTGTGCAGAGATGCCTGCAGAAGGTGAAAACAAGTTATCCTGAGGACCAGAAAGAGCCCAGTTACATTAATCTGGTGTTGCATGAGCACTGCTTAACATGAGTTATGGTGCTCCTGGAAGTCCAGCTAGCTGTATAATGAAATAAACACCCAGATTGTCGGACACCAGGCCCTCAGTGAATTCAGGGAGATTTGTAGGTGCTTAAGACAAAACCCGGACCAGGATCTTATGTGCCTCTGTGAAAATAAATTTTAATGATCACATTCAGGCACTTTTTCCATGTGATAGCTAAAGAATCTAAGTCACCCAGTATTATTCCCTGAACTACTCTTTCTTTTCCTATTAATAGTAGGGAATATGATGCAATCAGTCTCGCCTGCCTACAGTTAGTTTTTGTGGATCTATATGTTAAGTAAGCTGTCATTTTGCAAACAGGTTAATACTCATGCTCTAAGGCATTCCACAGCAGCAATAAACATGCCAAATTAGGATTAATGAGAAAAAAATGCCCAACATATTCCTACTGTTTTTAGTGACTTTAAAAAATGTGGTGTAGTTAGCAGATATTTTTCTTCATGTTTTTTTTCTCCCTGCAAAATATCTGAGTGATCCTGATACTTGTTCTGATGGAATCTAATCACTATGGCTGTCCTGGAGTTGTACAGTGGTGGGTGCTTTGCCTTAAGATTGGGAGTAAAAGTAGATTTTTCAAAGAAAGCTTGCTTAAAATAATTTTTTCAGACTCATTTGACCAATTGCTCATTGTTGTAGTGAAGGTTAATACTCTTCCCATCTAAACATTCATTTATTGCAAGAGATGGGAGGATGTTCACCCTTTGAAAGCAATTTCTAATCCAATCTAAGTCAAACAGATCTCAGTTGAAAAGATAATTTTTGCCTTTCATTTTTTATTTGAATACTCTAGACTTTGCTGCTGTAAATCAGCAGGGCAAGAGGAACGTCACAGTGGGGTTCTGGGTTAGTAAACTGAGGATGGTACAGAAGAAGAAATAAGCATGAATGAGTTTTCTTTCTGTGAGTCAGTTTGCCAGTTTGTTCTGCAGTCTCACTTCAAAGCAGTTTAAGATAAAATGTATGCTTAAATGATATAACCTTAACTTCAGAGAGTCAAAATGTCAGCTCAAAACATCAACCGCAATTCAGATTATATCCCTCATTCAAACATAAAGCAGGACATTTTAAAGCATGTTTTCTCTTTTTTGGTCATAATTCACAGAAGATAATATTATTGCTGATGGAATACATTTGCTCCAAGGAAAGAAGATAGAAGAAACAACATGTCAGGTGAAACAACTACTCTTTTTTTTCAGAATCTAAATTTTCATTCAAATAAAATTTCATTTCATGTTTCCATTCAGCATTTGCCTAGCCCAAACTTCATACTCAGTATGCCTCTGTATTTTAGAACCTGATTTTAAAAGAAGACTCTGGGGACTTCCAAAGTTGTTCATGATTTTATTTTGCAGGCTATATAGATTTCATTGCCTAGAAAACATTTTCCTTCCCTGAGTGAATGTATTTCTGCTAAATTGATGTGCTAGAGCTGTGTCTGGCAAGATATATACTAAGTGTTTAGATCTGTCTTGCATGATCCATATTGGCATATGCATCCTAATGCTTTCTGAATTTCTATAAACATATACCACATCTCTTCTTCCTAAATCTGTACTAGTCATCGCACTGGCACGAGGAATTAACAAATTCTGGCCCCTGGGTTGGCATAATCATAGCAACAACATTAAAGTAGGTAACAACCCATCAGGTGAGCAGCAGGGGTGAGAAGACTTGTAGCTCTGGAATTGGAATGAGTGATGTTTGGGTTTATTTCACTTCCAGTCCATCGTTTGTTCTGATAATGTTTTACTTCAGTTCCTATCTGTGGCAAACCAGCTTAGCTCTGCTGATTTCACAGGACATAACATTTTACCCAGTTTGGGACACCTATATATATATATGTGTGTTCTAAATGAGGAATGGATAAAATAAAATTATGTAGAAGCTGAAAATCTCTTAAATTTTCCTTTGCAGAGCAGTTTTAAATTCAAGAGGAGCAGTAAACTTTAGAAAAAGCTTTGCCCTGAGCTTCCTCTGTTGTTTCTATATGTCGGGAGTAATTTTAGATATTTAGGTTAAAACCAAGAAAAAAATGTATATTCAGCACTCTCAAGGCATCTGAGATAAGACAGAACTGTGTAGACCCAATGTTTAGGCAATGCTGAGCTCCAGTGTAGGTCAAAGTCGAGATCTGGGTTAAAAAAAGAAGAGCCAAACAATCTGCATATCAGAGGACAGACAACTGTATTGGAAACTGGTGCCTGGAAAGTCAGTGTGTCCAAGGTTTCTCCTGCTTTCCCTCAGGGTTTTATCTGTCTCTGCACTGTTAGTTTGTTCTCATGATTATCTCCTCTTCCAGCTGACAAAAGAGTATCTGGGAAGGAAGGAAAGGAGAACTCTTTTTCTTTTGCATCTCTCATTGTCTTTCTCTGATTTCTTTCTCTCATTCTCTTAAGTATTGTGGAGAAATATTATTCTTTGATTTCCTACAATAGTTCTTCCCTTAGTGTGAGGGATCTGTGGGTCTGCCCCTATCCTGCCATGACAGCTTTTGGGCTGGCTCCTGGTAAAGGTCCCAGAGGTCATTCCTCAGACATGACAGACTATGGAGGGAAAAAGGGAATAAGGCCTATGTTTCCTTTAAGTATAAGTTCCCATAAAATCCCTTAAAACTTTCCCCCATGAACCATTTGCCCCATTTTAGAAGCAAAGTCCTTTTTTTGAATTCTCAAAGCATTTGAAGATGCTTTTTTCAGGTGCATGAATGATGAACTATAAGGACTTGGGTCCCTCCAAACTTTGGCATCTTGCTTTTTAAAAAAATTCATGTTTAATGGCATTATTTTGAATTTTTGCGATTGCTACCTCTTGTCTTCATTATCATCAAGGTAACATTGATATAATTATCTTTTCAGCTTCCAAAATAATCTGATTATATCTGTATATATCAGTGTATATCTGCACTACATTGTGCACACAAATAAGGAAATGCTGAGAGAATGGCATTATGGGAGAAGCTCTATTTCTGGAAAATCAGCACAAATGAATGTCCTTATGAAGTGCCTGTCTGCTGATGCACACAGCATGGGGAACAAGACAGGAGGAATTAGAATGCTGCATGCAGTTGCACAACTGCAGCCTCAGGATCACAAAACTGGGTGGGATGGCTCACAAAAGTGAGCTGTCCCAGAAAGTCCAGGGAATTACAGGCCACTACTCCCAGGAATGTGGTGGAGCAATGGGCACAAACTGAGATACGGGAAATTTCACTTAACATAAAGCAAGCCCTCTTCTAGTGTAAGAGGTGGTCAGACACTGATGAAGCTTCCTAGA
Organism: Dicaeum eximium; assembly: GCA_013396995.1. Lineage (NCBI taxonomy): Eukaryota > Metazoa > Chordata > Aves > Passeriformes > Dicaeidae > Dicaeum > Dicaeum eximium. Next base: position 674,438 of record VWZP01002276.1, on the reverse strand, counting down.
GAGGATATGAGAAGTTCATCTTTGGAGACATTCCTGTCAGGATCTATGCAACTTGCTCTGGTGACCAATTCTGAGCGGGAAGCTAAACTAGACAATCACCAAAAGTCCATTCCTCAGCTGGTCTGAGGGAGTTTGTGATTCTGTGTGCTATGGAAGAGGCAAATTTACAAGCAGGAGTAAATAGCGCAGATTAATACCTTAGATTATTTTTCCTCTTGTTGAAGGAAAAAAAAAAAAGGCGAAAGAAAATAAGTTTCCCTGAGTGCTTCACAAAAGCTTTAATCCTTCTCCATTTCCTAAGTTGACATTCATTCATTCCACTCATTCTGTAAGTGCTGGAAAATGAGGCTTGAAACAGAAGTACAAGTTGAGGGATATAGCATGAGCACCACTGCAATAATTGTACCTTACCATAAAAAGTGCCTTTACTTTCTGCATTTGTTTTTTGTACCTTTGTTCTTATTTACTCTTGTCTAGCAGGGCTCCCTTGATGCCTCAGAGCCTTGTAGCATATTGGGAAGGACATAAAATACCAAGTAACGCAGTCTTTGGGCTAATACATTTTCAAAAATGTTTCATGCCTCATTTCTCACGTAAATTCTTAGGTTGCATTCAGCCTTCAACGTGTCATTCATATTCATGAAGGAAAAAGGCCAGTGTTCACCACTTTCCTGCTGAGCTGTAGGCACTGCCAGGCTTGTCCCCTAGGGACTGCAGCAGTGCCCCAAGGAAGGTGTATTCCCCTGGTGTTCCTCTCCTGAGGACACTGTGACCAACAAATGGCTTATGGAAAGATGTTCAAAGTGTGAATAGTCTTGTCTTAGGTCTGAGGATGATCCCATTTTCTCCACATTGTTAATCCAGTTTAAACTCATACCCTTTGTGCTCAACATCACAGGAAAAATGAGGTGAACTATGCAAGACCCTTTCTACAACTGCATCAGTGATGCTCTTCAGCTGGGGCGTTGCTGCTGACTGAAGTCTTCTCTGGCTTTCCTGTTCATTGAGCAAGGAAAGCCAAGATCTAGGATGAGATCCAAGGATCCCATACTATAATGCACAGCTCTGCTGTGGTACCCCTTTCATTGTGATGTCTCCAAGACGTTACTGAGTCCCAGGTAACTGAGGAAATCAAGACAGCTCAACACCAAAACAATTTCAATGGGGGCAGCTGGTGTATGTCAGTCTTTTACTTTCAAATCCACACAATACTGGGCTGAAAAACTGCTGACCTCTTATCTATATTTAATTCCATGATGCTAATTATGCTTATTAATCTTATATACATTGCAATATTTTTTATTTTACTTTTCTTACTATCTAGGTGATAAACTATGAGCAATGGATCCCACCACGAGTTCAGAATCCAGGTGTGCCTGGTGACAGTGAAATGGTGAGTTGCCATGAAAATTTTTTTTTTTTTCACCAGCAACTGGGAAAAACAGACTGGTTTTTCCTGTGCTAGATGTTCCTTCTCCAAAAGCTGAAAGATCTTTATCCATATCCATGTTATTAATCATGATATCTCTTTGTATTCTGTAGAATACCTTATTATTGCTCTGCCATTGATCATTTTATTTGTATCATTTATAGAATATTGTATTATTGCTGTGATTCCCAGGACAGAATCTGCCTATTATCCCAGGCTGCTTAGTCTGCTTACTCTGCACTCATTTTAAACTAATGGAGCACCAGACCAACATCATGGGAATATTTAAAGGTCATATATATGGGCAGGAGCACATGAAAGAAGACTACACAGTGCTTCTCTGTACACTGGTTGACCATGGCTTTATCAATTTTTTAACAGAAAATTTATCCAAATTTGGTGCATTTTACAGAACTCTTTTAAACAGAGCAAGAAGTTGTCTGTCATCACATACTATTTTAACATTATTTATGTGCAGCCATGCTATTACTGAAACTTCCCAAACATTTTTTTGGTACCATAACAATTAGCACCATGGATACACTAATATTTGTCTTTGCACTATTATACTGTACTCTGAATTTAAGTGCATTGGTAATCATGATTAAATCATTGCACTTCTTTGGGAAAGGCAAAGCAGTTGAAGAAAAATCACAGAGATTAGACTGTGCCATGACTAAATTCTTTATGCTGAGAAGTGACATGCTGTGCAAGTAGTTTTATTGAAATTAATGCAGTTACAGCCAGGAAAGAGAGTGCTCGACAGGACTGAGATTGCAGGAATCTGACCAGCAGTGTTTTACATTTAGCTTCCAAATTGCTGTATTTCTGTCACCAGGTTAATCCTCATAACATCTCACTCTGCAAAGATTTCTAAGGTATTTAAAATACCTTTGCATAAACTGGAAACAGTTTATCAGATACAATTTAGGTCTTTCTTCTGTAATGCATTTTAGAAATGCATTTTTAAAATGTATATTTTTGCTTAAGTATTACTGCACACTTCATGCAAATTATTTGCAACTAAAGGGCAGACTGTGATTTATTTTTTTACACAATTCATTTTGATTTGTGAGCTGACATGATTTCTCATCACTAAAACCCATTAAGTAGGGAAATCAATAATATTCTTGGTTCTTGTTCATGCAGGAATTCTCTCCTTATAGATAGCTTTGCTTATAGATCGGGGCAAAGCACAGTTCACCTGATTCTCTGGTTTCTACATCAAAGAATGTTTGGATAGGCAGACAAAATTCCATATTTGAATGCTTAGGTAAGCCAAAATGAAATACTGTAAATTTAAAAGCTGTCTCACCACCAGCTGATACTGCATGAGCTTTTTTCTCCATGAAAGAGAGTTACTGCATTTATTATTTAAGAACTTATGACTTTTCCCTAACAATAGACTCTATGAAATGAGTGCTTTTAAGGAAAAGAGGATTAGAGTTTGCCAATAATGAAATTATCTGAATAGATTATCTTCCATTTATCTTGATGTCTCCATGATGGAAATCCCAGATCATAAATCAAAGTCATCATGTTGCTTATGTGTCGTTACTTATAAGTGAACAAATTATTATTGCAACAAGAGATCTAATATGAGAGTAATATTAGCATTTTAAAGCACTGTGATTTATTTTGCAAAGACATCTCACAATGAGAGACTGAAAAATTGCACCTCAGTTTCTCTCGTCAGCTAAGGTAAAAATGCATTCCTATGCAATGCTATCTTGAGTTTGGAAGGGGAAAGAAATCCACACACAGGTGAAGAAGAGAAAAGGCACAGCAGAGCAGTTTGTGCTGATGAGCTGATGTCCATATTGTGTTCTATGGGGGAGTGGTCTACCTGTGCTCACATCCTCTCTGTTGGACACCAACCAGCAGCTGGAGGTCATCAGCTGAACTTCTGGAAAGTGTCTTCTGTTTTAATTTCATCTGTAAGGAGTTCAGTTTGTGGTGCTTTGAGACCGAAGTGCAGCTTTCAGGGAGAGCTGAAAAATTCACAGCGGAGCTAAGGCAGTAATGAAGCCATGACTCTCAAGAGACACTGGAGACATGGAAAGGTCTCTGGCTTCCTCCTCTGCTCCTGTGCTTGATTCCCAGTTTCCACAACACTGCAGATTTCATGAAATGCAGCTTGCTGCTGAGAAGGAGGGAGTCTAAACCCAAGTGCTACCCACAGTGGGAACTTTTGCATTATTGTGATTAAAGAAGGAGGACTCCTAGGGTCCTACCCTTAAGGAAGGAAGTAGCATAGGCTCCAACAGCACCAGTGTGATTTATATTACCCATGAAGGTAGCCTCGAAAGGTGTATCCAGACAAAAAATTAAAAATAAAAATAAAAATTTACATAACTTAGAGTATTTTACCGTAACAGGGCCTGAAAGAATAAAGCAGTTTCAGATTTTTTGGGGTGTGGGTATATGTTAATTTCACTAGGTCCTGCTTGTATTCAACAATGCTCAGGTATTCCAGAAAAGCAATATGCAAACAGCAATATGAACACTGGCCTAAGTTTGATGTTTCTTGTGAGCTGCCTTTTCCCCTTTCTTTACCTAGTAGTGCGAAGCAAGGAAAAGCCTAACTTTTAAAGCATTGTGTCAATGATCAGTTCTTTGAATTCAACACTTTGTCATTCTCAAGATAAACACCATGTTACCCTTAGTTTTTATTTTTAAGGTTTGAATGATGTTAATGTCTTTTTTGTTTGGGGTTTGTTTTGTTTTGTTTTGTTTTGTTTATTGTTTTGGCAGGGTACAGAACCAGACAATAAAGCTGAGTCCAGGGGCACATTAAAAAGATTGCAAAAATTGGTCCGAACAAAGAAAACAAGTACACAAAGCTTGGAAGATGTCAAGCACGTTCTGGTTCCCCTCAGTAAGTACAGCATCACATCAGCATTCCTTCCAACATTTGGCAAATGACACTGGATTGAACATAACTGTAAACAATCCTGTCCTGGTCTGTCATTCACCACCCACGATTTTCCACCCCCAACTGAGATGTTACTGTGATACCACTCCAGCGCTGACTTCCTCATCCTGTGAAAACCCGTTTCCTGTCACACTAGCTGGAGTTTTGTAACAGTATATCTCGCAAGTGGGGATTCTAGATAAATAGAGTTGTATAACAGCAGTGCTGGGGACACTTTGGGTTTCCTAGTTTTGTATCACATTTCAGGTCAGAAAGGCAAAAGTCACAAACGGGAAGATAATTTCCAGTGCTAATCAGGGTCAGTAGCACCTGCGAGTGCAGGAAGGTCTGAGGTATGATAAGCAAGTCAGTCTCTCATCATACCTGAGTGCCCAAGGCTGTAAGACCCAAGAATTCTGAACTAATTCTGGCCTCAGCTGATTTTCTGGAGTCTCCTATAGACCTCTGATCTGTGCAACAGTTCTTCCTCTGAACTTGTTTTGTCAGCATTATTTCAACAGTGCATGCATTGGTTGTACAATGCACTTGTTTGTATGATTGTTTATAATCCAGTATTAGCAAAATGAGTTTAAACTATCTGTTGAACTACTGCTCCAGCTAAATCACTGCTTGGGCTGGAACACATGAGGAAATAGGGAATTTAGCAACTAGTTTGTAACTACAACATACATACAAGGGGTGGGAGAGCAATAGTCCAGAAAGCTTCCTGAACATTTCCAGTTCAACTCATGCTCTCTGAAATTATCAGCAATATGACATTCACCTAGCAAAGTTTCATGGACAGAACTAATAAATTTTTTCACACCTTTGAGGGAGCAAGACAAATATATCAAATGGAGAATAAATCTCACTTTTGGCTCAGATGCCTGACCCAGTTCAAAATCCTTTCCATCTCCCTAATTATCATAATTGTTTGGTTTTGGTTTTGGTTTTGTTGGAGGTTTGTTTGTTTGTTGGTGTTTATTTGTGTGCATGTGTGGTTTTTTGGTTTGGAGTTTTGGGGTTTTTTTTGGTTGGTTTGGTTTTGTCTTTGGAGTTTTTTTGTTGTTAATTTTTTTAATAGAATCCTTGGCTTTTTCATTATATAGAGTGAAAGACAGCTATCAAATAAAAAAAAAAGTGTGCTACTTTCTCTATGAATTGCAGCATACTATAACAAGTATTTGCATTTTTAAAGATACCTTAGAAGATGCTTATCTCTCTGAAGAGGATGAAGAAGTGCTAACTTCTTGCATGAAGCTGACAAAGCCTCAGGAAAAGAAGACATGGAAAGATAACGCAAGAAGAAAAGAAGAGACTGAGACCAGGACAGATTTTATTTCTGCATCTCTGGGCCGCTCATATACTTCCAGACTTAATAACTTAGGAACTATTTCAATTCATTCTGAAACAGAATTTCACTTGTGGAGTGACTGGAAGCCGTTTCCTGACAACCAGCTCTGTCCTTGTGACTTTTTAATTTCAAAAATAGAAGAATGGGAAAACTGTACTTGCTCTTCTCATCAGCCACATCTTACATATTCCCTAACAGATATGGATCTACAGTACTCCTGGGTAAGTGGAAGTGGTTTCTTTTGTGCTGATATGCATAAAAATTGGAAACTTTTTGCTCTGATTCAGCATTAAAGAGATACTGTCATCTTCCATGTGGTTATGAAATGCAATAAACCAAATTTAGATTTCAGGTAAATGGATGTGAATGCATTGTTCAGGCTAACACCAGGGGTTTGTATCGCCCTAGGTAGCTCATTTTTAACCATGCAGATATCAGCAGCTTAGAGATGGAAGGCTCTAGGCTATTCTGTTTCTCATCACCACACTCATGTTTTTTGGTTTTTTCATCTGTACTATACTCATCCTTCCAGGCTTAGAAAACTTTCTGGAAGTCTGGGCAAAGTCAGTAAGGGATGATGAAGCCAATGGACTTGGAGCAGGATTCTAGAGGTCACTGCAATATTAGTAAAGGACAATAGAGTTATTTAGGCAAATGTCAGTTGTTGCACAGGTATCTGTGTTTCTGTCTTCTTGGTCAGCTTAGCTGGTGGAGCCTACTTTTGCAATTACCCGTGTGGCAGCAAGAAGATTCTAAGGATGGGAACAAAGATGCAAAGTTTAATCTTGGTCTGAAATTATCTTCCTGGATAGATCTCTGGAGGAGGTTTTCGTATTTTAATTGCTGGCTTTTTTTTAAAGGGATATTCAAAACTAGAAGAACAAAACCAAGAGAAACTCTTTTTGGTGAGATATACAAAACATAGACACTGCAACAAGGCTTTTCTCCCTCTCCTTACTGGGCACAGCAGGTCTTCTGGCACCCCACATAGTGGTGAGCACATGGAGGGTGACTAGTAAAGTGAAATACATCAGGGAAGCAGTAAAAAGTAGCCACTTTTCCCTTTATGCCTGTTCCCTCTACAGTGCTCCAGAGACAGAACTGTCTCTCACTGTGGAATAAGACCAGCTCCCAGGAAAGCACACCTAAACCACAGGAGGTGAGACACCTGCTGAAACCTGAGCCAGCTGAGTGTTCAAATGTAGGCCTGAGCAACCACAGCCTTGGATCAGAGAGTGACCTGCTGAGAGCAGGATGATAATGCCCATATAGCATTAGAAAGGTGATAGATCCCTGCACAGACCCACTCCTGTACAGCAGCAATATTTCTGAATTCATGGAGGAGGTAATTCAGTTCCTTTCCAATGACACAGTAGCTGACATACCAGGCAGGACCTGAAATGTGGGATTTATCTAGCTGTAGATTTTCCTGGGATTTGATGTAGAAAACAGAGTCTAAAACTTTGACTGATGGATAAATAGAAAAAGAAAGAAAGGAAACTACCACTAAAAAAACGCTGAGGGAGATGCAGCAATGAAAACCTGGACAGCCTCAGCCCTGCACACTTCCAGGGAGAGCACCTGCAGACAGACCTGTGGGACAGAGAGTTGGCAGAAATGGGCTGGGAGCTGTGAACAAAGGCTGTGGTCTGTCAGGGGAGTCCCCCTGCATGCCAGGAAATAGGAGTCTCTGCAGAAAGTGATTTGTGCCAGGGATGCTGGGCTCCATCATATGCCTGGCTCCTTTATGCAAGCAGCTCTCAGCATCCAAAGTGAAGGCTGAAGTCCCAGGTAAAAAACAGTAATAGAGGTGCTGGTCAGATTTATGAGAACATAAGTGTCAATTCAAATAATTTTATTTCATTTTGTCACAAACAGGCTGTTAACGTTCCCTACCCTGGTGAGATTTGTCCTACCCATGTTACTATTAAGTGCCAGCAAGGGGTTTAGTGCTTTTATTTCTCAAATTGTTTATTTTGCCATCTGCCTTCCTGACGGGCTCTCTGACTTTAATGTATCTCTGTGGGCTTAGTGTCTTTAGATTTAGATTACAGCCAGTGGCAAGACATCTCATTCTTTGCATCTGCATTCTACCAACTGGCTCAATTGAAGATTACAAAGGCTGGATTTTCAGTTTTGCTGTTTAAGGATCAAAAAGCGGACACTGGTGGGTTTGCTATGAGAGGATCAGACAGAGGGGCTGGTGCAGATGTTCTTCCTGATGTTGATTTACTTGTTAGAGTAAAACCAATATATTCCATAATACTCTTCCCTATTCTGTGAGAAAGAAGGTATGGTTTCATTTTCCTGACTTGGTAACTCTGTTGTCTCTGCTGCAGCAAGCTGTGGAGGAGATAGCTGGAGGTGAACTACCAAAGTGCTTCTTGGTATGTCCCAAATTGAGACTAAACTGGTAGATGCAAGACAAAGATCCAAGACTCTGCTATTCCATCAGCAAACTGCTGCTGATCTGGCTTAGGGGACAGACAAATATCTAGATCAGACAAATATTATCCAGACATATCTCAGCAATGCAAAGCTGATCAGGCCTGGCCTTTATTAAAGCTTGAATGGCAGATTGTAAATTAAGTAGTGCTCTCCTGCAATCACAAGGAAAGACATGGATCTCTCCATGATGGATTGCTGTTTAGAGAGACAAAATATGAGTAATCCTAATTCCCTCCCTCCAATTTCTTCCCTCGACACATTTCTTCCCTTGACTCCTTCTTCCATTCTTCTGCCTCAGCACTTTACACAGCCTCCCTTATGGTACTTCATATTGCCAGTTTTTGTCACCTAAACCAGTAAAAAGGCTGACATAGGCCATCTAGGCAAGACTGTGAGAAAAGACTCCGAAAACCACATTGGCTTCTCCAATTACTCTTCCTTCAGCCTCCCCCAGTTAAGCCCTCTGTAACCACCTGCATTAGCTGGACCCCTCTGGCACAGGGATATTGCAGACCACCCACATTTCACCCATCCTGCTGTGGTGCCACCATTACATTCTTTGTGCAGAGCTAACCACAGGTCTTTTTTCTTTCTCTTTCTTTTCTTTCCCCTTTCTTTTTTTTTGGAGAGTTACCCCCCGTTTTTTTTTTTTTTTTTTTTTTTTTTTTTTTTTTTTTTTTTTTTATCATTCAGCTTTTAAAAATATAATTAGTGGTTGGTCAAAATTTTGCTAGGGGCAACATAAAGCATTGCTTTTTTTGGTGTGTCAAACTTGCCATGTGAAATTATTGTTACTGATATTCTGTCCAGAGACATGTAATTTATAAATAGTTCTTCCTTAGAAAGTGGAAGAGTATATTTTAAAAAAATACAGAGTACTTGAGGGAGAAAAAAGGAAAAATATTCTTGCATGCTTGGATAAAGTAACTACTATGCTGTATATTTTTCTATTATCACAAAGTATACTGGGGGATCTGGGCTGATGTTTGTGATGTTATGAATCAGCTGAAAAGCAGGCAGAGAATTGAAGAAAAGATTGTCCAGACACCACTATAACAACCACTTGACCCCAATGGGAAAGGTCATTGGGTTTTTATACTTCTTTTTATTCCTCAGGCTTAGCCCTGCAGAAAACAGTTAAGCTCTCTGTCTCAGACTAGATTTTTTTCTTTTTTTATGTGTTTACTAAAAGCTGCCCTTCTGTCATTTGTATGTTAAGATACTCCCTACCCTAACAAAGTAGTATACTTAGAAGTGTCATGTCCATATGACTTCTGTAGAAGCTCTTTCAGCCTTCTGTTGCTTTTTCTCAATCTGTGCAATTGCATCAGACTTTTGCAACCTCATAAGGCAGGAAAAATCTGCAGTCAGAAGGTTGTAAACTACAGGAGCTTGCTAGGCTTGAATGGACCTGAAAGGCACAGTGGAGCACAGTGAGGTCACAGCTGAGGTGCTCTTCACAGAAGGTTCCCAGACTGTCCTGGACAGTCTGAGACAAAGAGAAGAAAAGCAGACCAGTCCTTTTCTCTTCTCCCTCAATATTTTAACATGGTACATCACTGGCTGACTCATCCACTCTCCCAACATCTGTGAAATATGGAAGATGCCTTTGTAGAATCACACAGGCCTCCTTTACAAGAAAAGGAGAGGAGACAACATCCTCTGCTGGAGACAAATCAGCAGAGAGTTACTGGAAATGGGTTTCTCTTCTTCACACACCTTAGTGGCATGGTTAAGTTTTACAGAAGAAGGATTTAGTCATTGATACCATAAGAATCTTTATCTGGTGCAACCTGTGTTTGGCATTCAATGAGAGTGAAGTATGAGGGACATTTCCCGAGACTAAACAGATTGCCCTGGATTTTGATGAGGAGAAAGAAAAAAATCTAAAGGTACTGCAGAGGAAGATACATTTTCTCTCCCATTTTCAGGTTAAGAGGAGATTAGAAGGCTTCAAAAGATTGGTTTCTATCTGATATGAATATATTGCATTGTGGTGGAATGAACAATAAGCTTGGGGAAACTGCAAAAGACTTTATGCCAATTCCTGTGTTCATTCTCTTCATATTCCTCTCAGGAAAATGTTATGGTCTTATCACGATTATGTTTGCCCTGCTGTTACTGACCATGGTTCTCTGCCATTTCTGTGACCTTGTGGCTTTTTCCTTTCCTCCTGGTCTGGCTTGCTTCTTATTCAGGCAAGCCATTTCTCAGCATCTCCCTTTGACCCCTAGGAGACATGGCTAGTTTGACACTCATTTTTTTGTTGAAGAAAACTCTAATTGTCACCCCTGGTTTTGTACATTTCCTTACTCCAGCTTTTCCTGACACTTTGTGCATAACAGGTTCTGGTTGCTGGCTGCCCCATGACAGCCTTGCTTCCTTGCTGTGGTTGCTCTTACCCTGACCTCTGCACCTCCTCTGCTGCTCCTGATCATTTTGGTTCTCAAAAACGTGCTGCACATTGCCTGGAGGTTTATGCAGGCATTGGGTATCTGTGATACCAGGGACTGATCACTGCTCCCTGGACTAGTGGAGTGGGGAGGAAGGGTACAGACAGCTGGTAATGCACAAACAGGGCAGAGTGTTCTTCTCTAGCAAAATGTGCTCCAAAGCTGAAAGTTGTATTTGCACTGCCCAGAGAATTGCTGTGGGAAGATTTCTGCTCCATTTCAGCCAGCAGTTTCTGCTGCACACCAGAATGCTGTGGGCTTTAATGGGCTTTCTGACTGCTCAATTTTCTTAAGCAATTTGACTGTTTTCTGCAGTTTTTCCTTTCTTCAGCTAATGTCTTTCTGTTGAGAAATACCTGAACATTCCTTAGAAGAGCTTTCTCAATTGCATTTTGAATCCTCATTTGGCACAAATATAGCACTAAAAAGAATGCCTGGAAATCCCCAAATTGCTTTTCTGAGACACCAATTTTCAACTGCTCTGGTCGCTCTGGCTGCTTCACTATCAGTAATAAGTAGTCCTTTTAAAAGCTATAGCTCTTGTTCCTATTTCAGTGACAAGGTAGGAAGCCAGATCCTCACCAAGTATAAATCTATTTTCTATGGGTGTTAGAGAGTCCTGCTCGAGCTGAGGCCCAAAGTCTTTGCCCAGGGAAGAGATAAAGGGCAGCTGAAAGGCAGTAAACAAAACCAATCAAGACCATGATATGCATGTTCAGGTGACAAGCTGTGCCTAAGACATGAAAACAGGATTTGTCTTCTAAGATAGGAAACTGTCCCCAGCTGCTTTCTTTCATCTTGTCATATCTTCATTTACAAGGTCCTCAACAGGTTTCCTGTTGCCTTTTATAACATTCTAGGTAATTTCAGTGGTTACCCTGCTCTCCCATTGGTCATCCAGCTCAGCCCTTCTCCCTCTGTATTCAGCACCTCTCTTGCAAGGTAAAGAGACACCAAGAAACACCCCCATGCTCCCCAGGCTGCAGACATGAGGTCAGGAACTGATAGACAAAAAGGAACAGTGCTACAAAGGCACTCATCTTTTCCCTGTTCAAACCCCATTCCAGAACCTTGTGAAAACTTTCTAATTTTAAGATTTGTGAGTGGGTAGGGATTGAGATTTATGCAAATCTATTGTAGTAAAGTGCTAGTGACATTTGAATGGCTTTGTTTTTTAAACTGATGAAAAGCCAAGAGCCAGAACTACATTTTCAGTGTTTACTTTTCCTGGAAATACAAAGAAAAATACGGACTCAAAAAAGACACAAGTGCTAGTGAACTTCCGAACACTCATTTTTTTGATGCTCCAGAGTCTGTAGAATTTTACTTTTTCTACTGTCACAGGGACCTTTATTCAATAAAGTTATAGCAACAAGTGGGTAAACATGATAGGGCTTGCTTCAGTTAAATACAAAAAGTGAGAGAAGATCACCTCTTAAAGTGCAAGGTTCCTTCTCTCAAGCTTTGTGCTGGGAAGACAGGACACTGGGAGGGTGTCCAGCCTCTCTGAAGGTGCACCACTGCACTGTTCTGATAGCAAATATCTGCCACTACCATTCCACTTCCTACACTGATTTTTGCTATTTCTTGCATAGTAATGTGAAAAATTTGGTGTCCTCATCTGTGATGGCTTTGACCATGCAGCCTTAAAGCAGGTTTTAAAAAACGTGAAAAATCTGATGCTGTTATTTTTCACTATGGTAACTCTTGTCCTATTTTTTATTTTTAATACCTGACTAGAGTTTTTATAGCTATATAGGGAATGATATCATACTTTCCACTAATCTTAGAGGCATGATTCTACCTAACTCTACCTAAAAGCTTCCCAAACTTTTTCTGCCACAAACTTATGGGCTGTTTTGTGAAGTTGGATTGCTGGCACTTGCTAGTACTTGCTAGTACATATGAGGCAGAATGATAATGAAGTGAATTTATTTGCAATAATAGATATTTTAGAATACCACAACATTTTTAACATCCTTACAGATGACTGCAGAACATTGCAATTCACCTCAGCAGGTTTCATGGGTTTTCTTCTGACATAGCTGCTAGGTCCTGCAGAGCTACAGCTGGAGAGAGAAATAAAAGATTTTGGATTGCTGTCATGAATGTAGTATGAAGGGCAATGTGATCATTGAAATTGCAGGGAAAATTGTGCATTTTGTAGACTTATTCTTTGTAAATGGCATATGAATTCTAAATAGGAAGAGTGCTACCTGCTTCACAAAACATGATTAAGAGTCAAAATTAATTAAGCTAAGTGAAATTGTTGGTAACAAACTGTCTGGTGAAAGGATGACTTACTGTTAGCCTACTTTAGAATTGCCAAAATGATGCACTGTTACATACTGAAGGAAATAGATTGCATTGCCTGTCTATAGATTTATTTACCTACTCTGTGACAATATCATCCCTATGTGGATCTGCTGTCAGTCCAGTATAAAAGACATTCTTCTTGTTTTTTATTTAAAATAAAATATTTAAGGCCATCATTTCTTCCCATACAAAGCAAAAAACAAAAAAACAAAAATACACATTACTCCACTTGGTCAGTGCTCCTGCTGAATGAATCAGCTAATACAGGCTGTGTTTTCATGCTGTGTTCTGCTAATGCATTAGCTCCTGGTGCTGGCAGGGACATCTTAACCAATGAAACCATCAGGCAACTTTTAAAATTTTTACAGTGCAATTTATCTCCTCACATGAAGTAATGCAGTTTTACTTCTGTGTAGATTCAGTTTTGAAACACAAATATTTTCTAGATCTTGTGCTTGTTGAGTTGGTGACAAGCTTCCCATTTGTAGCCAAAATGTTTAATCTTCTCTGTGCTTGCTCAGTGCACTCTCTGTGTGTTCTCATCTTCATGCAGGAGAACGAGCAAACTTAATTTCAGATTTCCTCAGAATCCCTGATGAAACTAAATTAAAGTGCTACCCACATGCCTAATTAGGTAAGGAGTTTGAGGCTTTGGTAAGGAAGCCACAGCTGAAGATGACTCAAGGATCCTTGCTGACCTTAAGTTACAAGAGTAGCTCAGTGGTGGCTAGCAGTGTACACCACAATGCCTGATACTCCTTGTCTTCTCCTCCAGCTGATTCAAATGGCCCTTTTGGGGACAAAAATTTTCTGAGATGGCTCAGAACCTGGTTATGTTTGCTTGACTCTTTTGTGAGTGTAGATAAACTTTGTTATTCTCTTTGATAAGTCACTTTTGTATACTTTAAAGTGCTCCCTAAAGCCTATTTGTGAAATAAGCCTTCCATAAATCAGAAGAAATTAGTTCTGTTTACATCTCCCTCACAAAGAAGTGAAGGGAAAGTCACATGATAGCAGTGCTCAGCAATGACACAAATGGAAGAGAGAGCATTTTCAGTGCCAAAAATGTACTAAGGTTTCCAGGGCTGCAGCATTATTATAATGAATTCAAAATTATAATATTTTAAAGCCCTTTAAAAGAAGCACTTCTGTTGTGACATTCTCCAAAAGCAGGGCATGTCTTGCATAATTCCAAAATTGTTTTTCAAAACTGAAAGTTTAATGTGAAAACTGTGCATTCATCCAACTTGGAAAAAATACTTGTGGGTGAAATGAACAAGAATAGGGCCTGAAAAATAAGACTGGAAATGAAACAATGAACACAGAGTGGACACACCTGCAATTCTGCTATTCAAATACTCTCAGATATATGGACAGATCACTGCAAGACAAAGACCAAGGCTTTTCAGAAAAAAATGGATGATTTGTATCTGAGTATTCGCTTCTATTTTGAAAGGAATTCACCTATGGTAATGAAATTTCTGGACCGTTTTTCTGTAGGCACTTAACTGATTGAAGAAGTTCACCTTTCCTAATACATAAGGAAAGCAAATTGGAAACTTTAATTTTTGCAAAAGAACCAAATTAATTAGGTTAAATGATGTGAAACTTCTTGTTAGCTTCTACTTACAACTTACCTTTGATAGCATAGCACAAGAAATGATGACAAACAGTGTGGGGGAAGTAAGAAAATCAAGAGTTCAGATAGTTAAAGATCATGAGATAGAAACTTTTGCAGATATCTTGAGGGTTTCTATATTTAGTTCTAGATTGTGTAAGTGTTTCAATACCTAGATTTCCTTCTTGACATTATGCTTCAACATAATTCCCCTAAGAACTATGGCAGGATAGTATTCAGATTTTCCAGTCCAAAAGACATGAACTCAAACTCCCCAAACTTTGCTTGCAGCTATATTTGCTCAAATTTTCTGCACACCTAACCACAGGGTCACACCTGAGAATTACATGCAGTCAATGATCAATTGCAAAGTAAATAACTTTTAACACAATTCCTTAGTGCTCCCCTGAACTAGAATAAAAAAATAAACCTTTACTCCAGTTCCTTATAGCAGCATATCTTATTTAAACCCATGAATCATGATTCAGTGATTAAGGATGTAGATAATGCAGATTCAACTCCCTGCACTACTACAGACCTCTTGTGTGAAATTAGACAAATCTCTTCACTTGTCTGCCTAAGGCTTCATTTGCAAAATGGGGATGGTGTGTTGTCTACATCAGATGGTTGTTGCACGAGCAAGGATACACATTCCAGCCTGTGCCCCAGAAGGGCAGCAGTTCAAACAGTTTATTTGCAGGCTCTGACACTGCCATTCAGATTCATAGTTTGCACTAAATTAGACAGGCATTCAGTAGAGAAAATGTGGTAAATGTTAAAGCTGTCTTATTAAAACTGCACCATGAAACACATGTGTAGGGGTGAGAATCAGGTATCACAGATAGCAATAATTCTGCCTTTCTTTGGCTTCAGAAGTTTTCTTCATCTAATGAGTTTGGGTGTGTATGGTGCATAAGGGTACTGATTTCTTAGGGGTTTAGGTATTATTCTTTCCACCCCTAGGGGTGTTTAAACCAAAACATATTCCAAAGGTTCTTGTGAACTTTCCCCTCACAAATCAGAGGAGCATAATATTTTCTCTCCACCAGTTTCTACATATATTAAAAAAAAACAACAACTTGTTGTAAACTAGGAGGCCTAAATCTAGCTTTCAGAGTTTCCTCCTGGAGTGAGGATGCTTTCCAGTTTGCTGCCTGTAGCTCAGCAGAACATTTAGCAGATCATGGAGCTGTTTGCAGGAAAGGTTTTGTTGCCTTTTCATCAGCTTCTGCTTTCTGTGGCAGCAGTAAGGCAAAGGAACCAGAAACCACACAAAATAATACATGTGATAGAAGAAAAAGTATCACATAGATGAGAATAGATGGTAAAAAAACACTCTCTGGAGAATAAGTATGCAAGGTGTGAGTCAAAAGCTCATACACTTCATGGGAAGTGAGAGGGGAAGGAGTTTGATAATAGAATGGGAAATGGTAAATATTGGTGGAAGGAACATGGAAGAGAAAGGGGATGTTTGGGAAGAGGCAAAGCATTACTCTCTTTCTGCAAAGCACAGTTTTGGAGACAGCCTTCCATTTCCATTCCCTTGTGTCCCCAAAGACAAGTTACTGACACAGAAGTCATAATTACCTTAAACATACTGAGCACGGTGATCGTCCCAGTGAGTGCCTTTAGTCTGAGATAAAGCATGTTATCTTAAACCCTTAATGAAATAAATTTATGTGGCTGGGCTTCACTTCTTCTTGTTGACAGGCTAAGAGCAAGTCCCCACCCTGCTAGTGAGGCTCAGCTGGCCTGGGGCAGCCAAGTCAGTTGTGACCATTCAGTCACAGCCTGGAGCATCCCACGGAATCCGGAGTGAGGCAAGAGGAGCACTGGCTGTGACCAGCACAGGGTGCAGCAATCACTTTGCCAGTCCTAGGTGCCAAAATCCAGCAGGAAAAGCATCTCCTCTTTCTCAGGGATCTCAGCATGGCTATAGCTTGCCCAGCCTCCCTCACTCCTGCCCTGGAGCAAGCAGGATGAATCCAGGTAACCTCCTACACCTGCCAGACAAGCACAGAGCATGAGCCAGGCCCTCCTACACTGAGGTTCAGACCTGGAAGTAAGAGAAAATCAGCCTCTCAAGTCTCATTCCCAGTGTGTGTGATTTGGCAGGTCTGCTGATGGAGCTATTTTGACTCACATCCTGTCAGATTTTGAAGGTAATGCCGTTAATGTTAGCACCTGAATTAAGTTTTGCTACAGTAAGCCCACAGCTCTGGTACAGAGTATGGGGAGGAGAGGAGGGAAGGGAAGATGAAGGTTGCAAATGATCACCTTTTCCCAGTGATGAAGATTCTGTGTTTTTGCTGGCTATCAGTCAGGTATCACATCATTTAAATGGGTAGAAATAGATTTTTAAAACCAACTACAAATAAAACCCCCTTGTCCCTCTCTGTCACTTCCAAATTATGATTTTCACCCACTTTAAACCATGTTAAAGGAGAAAGGGAGAACAACATTTTCCTCTAGAATCAGTATGAAATCCAAGCTTTGTAAGTGAATGGATGTGCAGTGTGCTGTGTTATTCCTTTTCCTGTTGGCCTCTGCATAGCAGTCCTAATGCTGTGATGGCACAGCAATGTGACACTCTGACACCACTGAAGAAATTCAGCAGGAGATGTTTACTGGGGAAAAATGGTTCCTACTGTAGAGTGTTCTGACAGCAGGCTGGCATTAGAGTTAATCAGAATTTACTTCTGTTGATCTTGATTCTAATCAGAGATAGGCTGGCAAACATCATGTACATACCTTGAAAAAATCCCCTGCTGCACTGTCAGTGCTCCTGTGTTAAGCTGGTCTTCTAAATATCAAATGAAGCATGTCATGTTTTGTGTATGAGATTAAAACAGAGGGCCTAAATTTATTTTTATATCAGTTTCCTTTATTGAAAATCTCATATCTGAGATTTTTAAACAGATGTACAAGGCAACCGCCACTATTTATGTGTAAATGCATTTCTGGGAGGCTGAGCTTCAGCTGGGTGACTATAAAACGAGTCATCCAAACCTGCAAATTCCAGGGGATAAAATGCCCTTGTAGCTGATTAGCAATCACAGCATTCACTAACAAAATCCACTGAGATGTTCTAGGTATGAACAATGCAGTGTGTTTTAACATTGATTTTAACATTCACTCTGAGAAACAGTGTGGCTGCTCCCCTGCACGTCTGAACTCGCAGCAGCAGCATCCTGCCAGTTGCTTTCTGCTGTTCATCACAAACTGTGAAGTGCACTCTGCTTGCAGAGTACAGGAATTGCACAGGAAAACCACCAGTGACGCACATTCCTGTAGCAAATTTTACACAGATGCTGGATAAGTCTGTGGCTTCTGCTTTACAAGACATCCGCCTTGCTGACTTTGAGTTTTCTCAATAGGAACACCTAGAAGATATAGACACAACTTTGGTTCTTACTTTTCAAGCTAATAAGAAAGGGATTTGTTCAATAGGTGAAAGCTATGTCCTTGAGAATCCTTATGTCACAGTAGTATAGATTTTTATTAGTGTTAGGGCCAACCTGACATAGTGTAGGTATGACTGATCTGTTCATCTACTGCTAATGCAAGAGAATGTGTTGGGATCAAAGCTTGAGATAGAAGTTCCTGGTACTTCAATTTCCCTTTAGGCCTGGTGGTGTTGGGAACATGCCAAGGACACAGTCTGAGGGCCTGGCAATGAGACACTTTTTCTTACTCACAGAGCATCCAGCACTCCTTTGGACCAGACACCGCTTCAGACTCTGCTAGTGGTGTTCTATAGCCTGTCCCTGCCATAATTCTCCATGACACCATTGACCTTAAAGGCAAAGCATTAGCATAAAAGAAGGAAGAATCTCAGTAACATTTTTCTCAGGAAGAGAAGGAAGCCCAGTAGTCTGAGAGGCCAAAATCCCATTTCCTGAGACCTGGCATGATGAGGGTATTCCTACTATTCTGCACCCTGATGGTTGCTTAAACAAGCTTTGATCCCACTCTTTGTGGTATCTTATGCTTTTTCATTTTATGTATGTCATTAAAAATCCACCCAATGTAAATTATTTAACAAAAATTTAGTTTTTGAAGCACAGTTTAGGTGTTAGTTATTCCTTTGGCTGCATAGCCAGGTTTCATAAGTATTATACTTTGTGTGGTATAGGAGTCTTGTTGATATAGGGTCAACACAGCCACAAATCAAACTGTAAGCTTAAAATATGTCTTTAATCATGTCCTGTCTCTCTAGGCCTCTGAGGTTCTGTAGCTTCTCCATTTTCAATTCCTGATGAGAAAAGCACATGGGAGCCTATTCAATAAGAAATCACACACCTTATTGCGTGAAGTCCCTAAATATTTTGGACCAATTTTCGATACTAAGTTCTGGATGAGGAGTTTTTCAGAGAATGTGGGAGTCTTAAATATGGGCCTTTATGCATCCAGTTCCCTTCCCCAGCATCCCAGTGGAAAATCACAGCCTTGATCTTTGGCATTAAAATTGAAGTGAGTATGTTGTTTAAATAGTTACAGCCCAGCCTTCAACCTTTGTCTTCTTTCATAGGTTGTCAGTGGAGAGAAGGCTTGATTTTATTTTTCCACACTTGTTATTTTTTGTTTTTGAAGGGTCTTTGCTGTGGTAGTTTATGGAGAGAGCTCTGCTGAGGATTAGCAGTGACTGTAGCTGTGTCTGGCTCAAATCAGACCAGGAGAGGGAAGTATCTAGCTAAATTCTGGCCCATAATTAATACATTTGAGGAAATTGTGTTCTGCTCACGAACATTCCTTGAGGAAATAAAGATTAAATTTGTTGAGTAAATTATTCACTGCAAATTATTCAGTCAGCTTCACTTGCTATTCTGAGATTTCTGCAATATCTAAGTGAGTTAGATGGCACTATGGGAGTTTATAGAAGCATGGCCATAAAATCACAGGCTGAAGGCAGGATTCCTTTCTTGTTCAAAATACGTCTTCTTTTAATTAAAATAAACAGACTAAGACACTCTGGGCTTGTTTAGCATTATGGAAAGCAATGTAGAGCCCCAAGGTATCTTTGAGCCTCCAGTTAAACTTGGACCAGTTTTGTCTGATGGGCAATGAAAAATGAGTTGCTAATACAGAGAAAGTCTCATTCCATTTGTTTTTTGACAGGTGGCCAGTTTGCTAAACCCCTCAATATACTTCACACCCTACTTCCTAGTTTTATCAGAACAATCAAGTATTGAAAGGATAAGTTTACTCTTGCAGTTTAGTCTGGAAGTGATCTCTCCTCTCAGGGAAGGTAACTGGATGGAGCCCCTGAGGGAATATGATACCATGTGGGAGGGAGGCACATAAAGCACTTGAACATCCAGGACCATTCATCATGGTCCATTCATTTAAAGTGAGTAATGATGATAATAAGCTATAAGGGATGTTGCCTTTTATAAATATAATGACAGTGAGAATCATTCTCATGGGGTCATCTCAATTATTTTTAAGTGGATAGCCTTTTTGCCCATAAGACTTTCCAGATAAAAGAGTGACATTGCCTGGTTGTTTCAGGATAGAGGAGTCAGTCCAAGCCCCATAAAAATTATCTGAAAAACTCCTATTGATTTCACTGGGATTTGGATCAGATTCAAAGTCCAGCAAGGAAATGGAATAAGTTACATTCAGTCATGTCCAACAGAATATTAAGTATAAGAATTTTTCTTTGACTTTTACACAGGTATTCATTCCTCTTTGAAAAATTAGCTTCAAATACAGAGGATATAAGCACCAAGCTTATTATTAATTTTTAATTCAAGAGACCTCCTTTTGAAACTTAATGGTTAACTAATTTCAATGAACTTAATGTTATATATGTTTGATTTTCTTCACTTTGTTACTTTTTAAAACTGGTGGGTCAACCTTCCAAGGGCAAGAACATAATCAGGTCAGCCTTCAAGCTGCTATAATTTTTCTGATATGTGGATGAGGAAAGGAAATAGATATGGGTGGGTACTATATCTCTTGAAATAGCCTCTTTCTTCCTGTTTAACAATAAATATTCTACAGAAAGGAAGCTCATATATTACTCTTCAGCTGAGCTCCCATTTTATTAATCATGAAGATTTTAACAGTGGCCTGAGAGAGGAAATCACAGTCTAATGATCAGCAGAGTCTGATTTAATCCCCACATTTGGATCAGACTAAAAAGAAAACCAATATACTGCAATGCAAATCTGTGGAGATAATAATCAAGTTTAATTACTATTAAACACACATACAGCTTTTGTAACAACTTATGGCCCTACTGAATTACTAAGACTGATTAAATATCCATGGTAAAACCTCCTTCTGCTTAGAAACTTAAACAGATGTTTCAGGTGGTGTTTTCAAATATAGAGAAAAAATAGCTCTGAGTTAACCATTATTATAAATTCATTAATTATTATTAATCTCAATTATTAGGAACTCTAATGGATATGTTATTTTCAATAATAAAACCCTCACATTAAACTTTGGTTTTAATCAGAACACTTAGTGTTGTTCTGATTAAAATGTGAAATGAAGCTTCATGGTCTGAGGTTCAAAACACAGTCCACTGCAACCCACTAACCTTGAGAGTTTTGGGCCTGTATTTGACAGAATTTCAGTACCCTAACCCCAGTTCCTCCTCCCCTTCTTACCAACCCCCATCTTAGAAGGTCTGGAAAGGAAAACCCCATAATACCATTAGTGTATAACAATTATTCCTTAATCAGTCTCGGTCCATCCAGCTGCCCATCCATTAGAACCCAAAAAACCCACCAAAACTTCTTTTAAACATTTAAAGAGAAGTCCAGATAGCAAGCCAAAATGGGAATTCATCTAATGAGCATGTCTTATCTCTCCTTGGAATATTCATATTGTACAAGAGAAATAAGAGTATTTTTAAAAGAGCTTTTATTTATACTGAAAATCTGAATTAAGGTTGCTTAAAATACATTTGCTTGGAAAAAAATTTTGAAAAAATAACAAAATTTTGAAAAAAAAATCTATTTTTTTTCTTGACAATTACCTCTGAACCTTTTTCTTGCAACTTACTAAGATACTTCTTTTACATATGTAGTAATCTTAAATTAAGATTTGATTGAAGCTCTGTCGGGAGCCTGTAAATTTGGGGTTTGAAACTGAGAATTTGCCTCCATTGCTCAGCAAAATGTTGAGAATATTTAATAGTTTCAAGGTTTGTGGCCTATGAGTTACAACAAAGAATTTTTACTTAGGATGCTAAAGACTTTTTTTTTTTTTCTCTAAGGTAAAAAGCTTCAAGCAAAATGAAGCAGGAGTCTCATCTATTTCAATAACTCCAGTTTCTTTTAGCTTTTGGGCTTCAGGAGATCGTAGAGGACCTCTGCCATTTCCCTTAGCCTCTTTGTTTAAAATCTTCTGTAAGACTTGCCTTTTCTCCCAGTGACTTTTTCAGCAAATCAAGGAAAATGGAGGACTGAAAAGTGCTGTTTCAGGGAGTCCCAGTTCTGTGATGAATGGCAAAAAAATTATTTCTCCATGCAAAAGGAAAAGATGGCTTTAGATAATTCCCTTCTCTACCAAACAGCAACCTTTAATCTCATTGCTTTTACTGCATTTCTGGAGAGCCAAGAGAGGAATGGAGGAGTTAGGGGCCAGTTACACCCACAGTGTAGCTCACATCTGATATCAATAATATTTCTTGGTCCTCTGAATATCAGCAACACCTTCACCACACACAAGTCCCAGCACAGGTGGAAATAAAGGTGCACTTAGTGCCATAAGGCTGAGAGGGAAAAATTGAGAGAGGAAAAAGAGAATGATTTTCTTGAGGTTGTCCAAAATCTTACTGAGGCTTGATGGAGTCACAGCAGCAGATAAGTTTTAAAGCACTCCTACTTTGACCCCTGCCCTAATTTTCAACTCATCTCCTTGGTGCACCTCTTTCTCTCTTTCTTGTCCCTGTCACTTCCTCCCCTCCTTCCTCATCCCGCCACCGAAGGAAGAACCAGTTTGCTCCCCCATGCAACAAGGCAGCCGTGTGAAGTCACATCCTGATAGAATAAGGAACTGCATAACCAGTGCACACATCTGGAGTGCCCTCCCCTGCCCTTAGTTTGGTTTAGTTTGGTTACAAATTCAGAGCAGTCGCACACCCAGTGGATTAACGTGAGTTAAACATGCTGAAGAGAAAACCATCTAACGCGTCTGATAAGGAGAAAAGTCAAAAGCCAAAGGTAAGAATGCCTTGGTTTGGTCGACAATTAATAATAATGACAGGAATTCTTAACTATTTTTAATATGAGGGTTTCCTCTTAGATCCTAGCCTCAGGATTTTCTTGTGCTTGCAAGTACCTCAGTGCTATAATCTCAGGAATCTGTCTGCATATACTCACTTTATAATAGTAAAATCCAATTCAAGGAATCATCATTGTGAGGCTGCTATAACTGTGCTAAAGAATTCTGGTGCTGGACTTTATCTGTTGTTTTATGCTCTGCATCAGTCTTTCAGCAGATGGGCACACAAAATACCCTTTCTCCATTTCATCTATGACAAACCAAAGATGCCTCGGAAAGGAGTGTGAGAATCAGTGAAGAATTAGAAAAGCTATTAATATTTGTTCCTTATTTTAATAAATTTGCTTTTGCATCACCATAACCACAGGAGAAGAGGGTACTTGGCAATCAGTGTTGTTCATCTTAATTTCTCTGAGAATCATTAAAATATCAGCCTGAAAGAAACACTCTAAGTAAATTGACCATGTGCTACACTGGACACTTTCCACAATCTGGATTTGTAAGAAAGGAAGTTAGAGCTTTGCAAGATGCATAAGGATGCGTCCAATGCTCAAAATTTATTTTCAGTCCCTGGACTGAGTGCAAAATGGCCTCTGTGCATTTTATTGTACAAGTATTGTAGAGAATTGTAAGGCTGCAGTGCAACAGCTACTGCTCGACCTGAGTACTTCAGTCTCCATTTCTGCCTCAGTGCTGAAAATTTAACAAAGATATTAGAAAGGCCTTTTAGTATTTCTCTGCTCTCAACAACTGATGTCTCCCAATTTACAGATCCACCTTCTCATTGTTTGGGACTTGGTGACTTCTGTGTCCTAAGAGATTACTGCAGACACTGTTTCAGCAAGGAAGCCTTCTGGTTTTACACAGCATTGGCTTTTGTAGATTGTGCTTGCAATTTTAGACCATGACTCATTAACAGTTAAAATCAACAGCTTTTTCAATGGATTTGAAGTGATTTTGATAGCATTTTCCCCCACATTTTAATTTTTTTTTAAGCATTGCACTGGTTGGTTTGGTATTAATTTTTTCTGCTCATTCATTATACTGTGTTTTAATGGCAGGGAAGAATTATAATTAATACTTAATTACATTATTGATTAAACAAGAAATGACTATGAAAGACTCTGGGGATGGGCTTTGTTTCCCTGTCTGTAAAATATTTTCAAGAGCCAGTTTTGGCCGCTCTCTTCTTACAGAATAAGGCATTCCTTAACAATAGTCTGATTTTTATTTTTAAAGGCCCACTTTTGCACAGAACTGTGTAAACTTTCCACGAGGAGAATGCCTTTGCTGAATGTGCTGCTCACAATCAGGGCAGGGGAGCAGACAGCCCCACGTTGCATAGAATAGGAATCTTGGCTTGTTGTAGCAACAAGTTTCAAAACTTGTCCCAGGGAAGCAACGTAAGTAATCAAGTTGCTTAATGCTGAGTTGGGTAAGACGGGACACAGGTCCTCACCTCTTGGAGAAGTTACAGGGTTTCACAAGTGGCCTCTGTAGGTCACGTCCTGGCTGGCCCTGCTCTGGGCTGGCCACATTTGGCACCTCCTCGTGCTCACACGGCACTATACCATTGCCACTAGGCAGGACTTGGGCTACCTCACCTTGCTTTTGGGCCACTTAGATATCCCAGTGTCCCAACACATCCACACAGACCTGTGGGAGAGCCATAAGGTCTGGTTTTCATTTTACATGAACAACAGGTTTTGTGCCTTAGACCCTCAAAGGGGACAGCAAAAAGACCTTTTTAGGTAACTGAATCTTCACCATGGTCGCCACCTGTCTTTATCACAACTGTACAAATTTCCGTGTGTTAGAGTGTTTCACCACTATCTTCTTTTTAACCCTTTTGGTTTTATTCCTTTCTAATGTGCAGAATACTGGCATGAATTGCTGCCTTTTGATAAAGATGAATGAACATCACAGAAGGCTGGTGTTAAAGCCTTTCTCAAGGCAATTCGCTGTCCCTGTATACAACCCCTCATGGAGGTGGGCAATTCAATGACCAGTGCAAGAGTAATACAGGTTCAGTATCTCTGTTCACTATGGGCAATGCATTTACCTAATTTATTATTGTGGTGCTTAAGGGACTTCTGCAGATGTGTTAGATGCTGCATAGACAAAAATCTGTTTTAACACTCTCAGTGTACACTATGAAAAAGTTCATCTATGCCACAAAAGAATAGTTTTGCAGGCTTTTTTTTTGTCATGCAGCAAGATTTCAGTAGTGCTGCAGCCATGCTAATAACTTCTTTGGCAGCTCTTGTGTATTCGTGGGTAAGCATATAACTCCTGAATGCATTTATATAAATAAACATTCATTGTTAGGCAAAAAGACATCTAAGCCAGAGACATCTAAACCACCTAAAAGACATCTTGATGTCAAAAAAGACATCTAAACCACCATTCCTGAGAAAACTGGGAGAGAAATGAGAGAGAAATGCATTCTAAAGAGATACTGGGAGGATTCTGATCCTTTGCAAATGTTTCTCATTGTAGCTGCTTATACTTGTGCACATTTATACCTTGTATAACAGCTGAGGAAGCTGAATTATAAAGGAGAAGTCTTAAGGGTTAAAAATACCCTGCTGAATGTTGAAGAAATTCAACCAGGTGAAGGGCTAAGCTCTCTATTCCAAGCCTACCTAATCCAACCTCTCTGTCTATCCAGGACCTTAAATGACTTTCTGTCACACCAGAACGTGTGCATCTCCCATCCCTTCCTTCAGGGAGTCCTTACCTGCCCTCCTTTCATTTCTGCCAGATGAGACACGGCTCGGTTTTCATGGTGTAGCTGCTCAGAGCTGCAGAATTATTTGTGGGCAGGTGAGCTCAGACCAAGTAGGTCTTGCACAAAGCCCTGAGGTCCATGGTCATGCTGAAGGCTGGAGTGGCTCCCTGCAGGGACAGCGTGTGGCTCCTGCATTCCTGGAGCACTGCAGAGCGGGAGAGCAAGTGGGGAAAGGGCACTGTCCTAGATGGGTTTCAGCTATAGGTCTGTGCAGCCTGTCCCAGCACCCCTCAGAGAGCTGGGGAGGGGGAGAGCAGCTGACTTGGAGGATGAAGGAAAGATCCCTGAAATCACCTGAATTCCAGCCTCTTTGAGCCTTATGATGTTACAGATGTCAGTGCATCTGGAGAGTGGAATTTGGAATCTGGGAGTGGAAGCAGATTTAGAATACGGTAAGAAAAAAACCATTCTAACAAATGATGCAGGTAACTAGTGTTCTCTTTTGTACACCCTTCAGGCAGCACCATACACATAAAACCCCATTAAAGCACTTCACAGCTATTCTGTGTTCCACTTTGCACTGTTTTACACATTTGTCCAGGTGCAAATAATCTGTAAAACATCCCTGGATGGTCTTGCCCTCTTGCCAGCACATGTAATGTGCTGGGCAGAACCTATTCCCTTCTCTCTCTCTCTCTCTCTCTCTTCCCCATTCCTCTGGACACAGCAAACTTGAGAACTGCCTGATGATTCTTGGCTTTACTTCAACATGAAGCAAAGATGACTTTGTGCCATTTTTTCTGGCTTGACTGAAGAAAGTCTTGTGTCATTATTCTACATGACAGTTGATCTATGTCTCTCCTAAAGGTTTGAGACATTGAGACATTTTGTTTCCTTATTCTGCTTTGAAATGCACTTGGTGCTTCAAACTCAGCTTACTTCTGGTGTGTAAGACAATTCAGGGTCAATGCCTCTGCATTTTGTTTAGGCAAAAAGATGTCCAATCTTGTAATTAAGTCAATATTTGCTCACTTAGATGATAAACCATTATTTGTTTTCAGGGTTATGAGAAAAGAGTGGCAAATCCAATGGGAAGAAACATTTTAATATGCAAATTTATTCCCTAGCACAATTTCATTCCAGTAATTTTACTTTTTATAAGCCTAAAATGAAACCCTGACATTGCAGAAATCAATGCACATTTTTGCCATAGACTTTAGGCCAGAATTTCACCTTTTTATATTTTCTTCAAAGAAGGCCTGATCCTGATTCTGACTTAAATGAATAAATTAGCTGTGATCCCATTGATTTCAGCAGGATTATCTGAGTAAAGTTTATCGCTTGCCTAAGTGTTTGGAGCCTGTAATGCAGACAGATGCTATAAGCAAGTTTTTTGGTGCCACATTTTTCTCAGACAGTGGCTTGTGCCTCTCCAATGGGGGATACTTACTAAAGAAAAGAAAATAGAAAGTAGGTACAGAAAACCTAAACACTAAAAATAATTTGAGACATAATTAGATCTTCTGTAGGACAAGACCTGCAGTGAAGAGATTGCTCAATGTTAATGAATATTAACTAGGATTTATCCTTGAGTGGGGAAAGCTGAAGGCTTTAATTTTATTTCAAAGGTAAAGACTGGTAAGAGTTATGAAGTTTTATATTCTTTCCTTTCCCCCTGAAATTTGGAGTGCATAATAAATGAGCCACTGCTAATGTCACAGATGCTAATTTTCACAGCCATGACTGAAGTGATGTTCGTTTCCATTTGCATTTCATTCTAACAATGATGAGAGGTGATGAGTTGATGATAAGCTGTTTTCACCCTACTGCCCGCTGTGCAAATTTATGCTTATAGGCAAAGATGACACATAGTTCTGTCATTAAAGGGCTTTACTGCATTGCCTCTTGAACAAAGACTGTTTGTCAAAATCCATTTGAACTCTGGTAAATAAGCAGGAACAGATGACAACATCTGGGAAGTATTTTTAAGAACCTGGTTTACGGTGTAAATACCTGTGGGCCTTTAGTGGGGGGCTCAGAGAAAGAAATAATGACACTTGTAAAAACCATGTGTGTGTAGATGGGGAAAGGAGGGATTGCAGGTGACACTTCAGAAGGTGTTTTCTGTATCCCCTAGGCTTCATAAAACAAGGTTAGAGTGAACCTTGGGTAATTTTCCTTGTGTGACTGGGCGGTTCTACAATCATATTACTGCTCCTTTTACTTCTGCTATTTTTTTCTTTATTTATATTATCATCATGCTTCTTGGTCATCAGTTAATTATTTTTCATTTTCATGAGCAGCTTCAGAAAGTTACGTCTTAATATATATGTTAACATATCTCTTCTAGAAGGCTATTGAAATTTGAGGAATTTTGTTTTCTCAGCAGGAAGTAAATGTCCAGAGTGTTTGTAGGGAAAGAGCAGCCATCTCTCACCTGGCCCTTGGCAGGAGGCTGATTAAGATGACCAGACTCTCCACTTTAATGCTCACATCAAGTCCTCATTAAGGACTTCTCACAACTCTTGGCTAGATTTTGTTACAAAGGAAAAATTATATCTGTGTCCTGATCCAGTACTGATGTATTTTGTGTGTTCCCTTCATTAAAGCATCTTTTGACATTTTTGTCAAATTTGCACAATACTCGTTTAATTTCTTGTTTCTTCCCTGTCTCGGTTTCCTTCACTAGCCAGGTTCAAGTCCTTAAGAGCAGCATATTTTAAAACAAGTGAGAGCAACCCTTTCAAAGGAATATTTTCACATTAATATTCATTTTGCTTACAGTAACAAATCCAGGGTTTTGTTTGTTTTCTTAAGCAAGCAGGAGCATTTCAAGAAGTCTGCCTGAACCACCTTATCCAGGCATTTTTAGAAACCAGACTATCAGCCACAGCATTTATAACTGTGCTCTCTGATAAATAATATAGCACAACTACCAGGGTGACATAAATCAGCATTAGTTGCCTCCTAATTCTTCAAGAGTTGTTTAAGACCAATTAAACAATTTAAAACCAATACTGTGTTTCTAGGAAAACCAAAATACCCCAAAGTAAACGTTGGTCAGGATTGCTGGGAAAAAAAGCAGTAACAATGTATGGGCAGGACTGGCAGAGGATGTGGCCTACAGTTTCCTGTACTTCAGTATTTGTCTAGTAATCCACGTCATGGCATAAATTCAGACAAAATCTCTTATAAAGCCATCACTTGGCAGCTGTATAAGCTCTTTCTGGGTGGCTACAAACTCCTCAGCCAGAAGAATCAACCCCTTGCTATGTGGGCAGAACCTGCTGGGAATACCCACTCCTGGGAAAGGGAAAAAAGTCTCCCTTTAGAGACTTCTAAAAGGTCTCTGTAATCACAATATCTCTTAAGCTTTCTCTTCTGAAAGGCTGCAACAAAGACATCAGAGTTACTCCAGTTGTTAGAAACAGTTATACTCTGTTCCACAGATTGGCAGTGTCAGTGGTTTTGCTCAACATTTGCTGCTTGGCACCAGGCCACAGATTTTATATGCTCTGAATATTTAGCATATCATATACCCTTTATGCCACCCTAATGGAAAACTTTGTTTCATGAATCAGATAGAGGTGTATTATATGTGTGTTGTTTTTCCACAGGAAGATGAACGACCACTTATCTTTTTCCTACGTGAAATTTCTTCTGTATTCATGCTTACTGTTACCCTTGTAGCTTTTTAGAAATTTTATTCCATTGACAGTGCACCCAAGAGCATGTTTTTACTATTTTTCTTCTTAAACTTAAGAGTGAAATTCCAGGCTGGGGAAAAGTTTGGAGACTTCTTCAAGGGAAGCTGCTTCTTTGACTGTGCACAATATATACCTTTCTGCCACTTCTCCCCTCCATACTTGCTTTAGTTTTTTCCATGAATACACAGAAATCTGGATAATTACTTCACCTGTACAGAGTCTTCAGGCTGCTTAATTGCCAGTCATAACATCTTCTGACCTCTTTCTGGAAAGCTGAATGCCAAGAGCAAGGGTACTTCTATCTCATCACCCAGCACTGAAGCTGACAAGTTTTCTCTGGCAAGAAGCTCTAGAGACTTTCTGTTTTGCACCATTATGTCTTCTGGGTGGAGTTTTAGTCCTTTTCCTACCCTTCTATGTCTTCATCTCTTTTATCATCTGCACAAGAACAGCTATGTAACCTAACACTGCTGAACTTGATTTCCATGAGGTGCTGAAAGATCATTTCCTTGAGAACTGTAAAAAGTGGGAGTTCCTCTACTTGTCCATGCTGACCTCATCAGAAGGTGTGGTTGGTTTGCTGTTCTTCCAGGTGTGTTGAAGGACAAGTGGGACATGAGTCCCTGAATACTCGGGTACTTGGCTTTAGGTTTTTCTGCAGTGTTCCTCAGAGCTTCTTCAGGGAGAGGAAATGACTGATGGTGGTAGAGCACACATTCAGCTCTAGCACAAGCACGTGGCAGGGCTCTTCTGATGTTGGCTATTGGCATGTTTACATTATTTTCTTCCTGTCTCTGTAACAGAGTTTATATTTGCTTGACTAATATATCTAGGTCATTGTGGTAAAATGTTTGAAAATGTCTTTGTGTTTGCCATTTTAGCCAGTATCTGAAGGAATGGGAAGAGGCAACATCTTCCTACCCCTTCATGACAGCTTAAAATTGTGTAGTTGGCACAGGTCCCTCTGCAGGGCTGATTTCAGTAGGATTTGGAGTATGTCCTTAAACCTGGGGTTCAAAGAACACCTCAAAGCCTTCGCTGCTGTCACTGCCTCAGTAGCAGCACCTCACTGATGGGTGAACCACTACATGTGGTTCTCGTGGAGGCTGAAGGAGCAGGGGAGGGGGGAAATGCTCAGTCTCACTCTTCTCATATGTCAGAATGAAAACACACTTCAGGCACCTGGTTCACTTGTTTTTCATTAAATGAAGCTGTAGTTTTCCACTGAGCTGTGATCACAACAACCCATGCCACAGAGATAACCAAGTGGAGAGAGGGGAATTGATGTGCTCTTACTGGTACCCCAGTGAGCTGTTGATTGTATTAATTCCTTTTCTGAAGTGACCTGAACAGAATCAGAATGATATCTTCAGATTCCTAGATTTTTTTTTCCCCTAGGATTGCAATTATAGAGCTTACAGTACAAAGCAAATATGGAATTTAATACACTATAACTTGTGAACTAAGAAGGATTCTTACACACTCCCAAATCATATAGAAATCCTGAGCTGGCAGCCTTCTTTCAGCTTCCATACAACACCAAAAGCTTGCTGAACTTAGGAGTTCAAAATTCACAGGATCATATTTAGGATTCCCAGGCATAAATTGTGCAAGCATGTCCAGTTTTTGAAGCCTGAGAAGATGCAGTGAAGTGCCACGTGTGCTTTCTTCAACTGGACAATAAGGATAACTTTGGCCTGTGGATGACAATAAGCCAACGTTGGAACACAGCCATTTGGCAAGGGAGGACACAAGAAAGAGATAAAATGGTGACCCTAGTCTACATTTCAAAGGAGTCAAAAGTCAACCCACTCTAATGAACGTAGTATTTTTTTGTTGTTGTTGTTTTTTTGCTTTGTTTTCCAATATAAAAATGATTTAAATAAATGGACATACAGATCTGATTTTGCACTCAAATTCACAGTGACTGATGATAGATACTGCACTGAATTTTGCTTCTCTACTGTAGTGCATCTCTATTAGGGCAATTTCAGCTAATCTCACTATGGATTCATTAATCAAGTGTAGTCAGCATGTCTGAAGGGAGATAATGAGGGGGGAAAATGGCCTATTGTTTGGATCTTATTCTTCAGCTAGTTATTTTGTTTATCATGGTCCATAACATTTGTACCCCGATAAATAAGTTCCAATTATCATAACAGATCACTAGGACATCTTTACTTACAAATTTAAAATAATTCCATAAATAGATCAATTAATTTTGTGCTCTCCTTACATCACATGCTTATACAGTATCAGTTAGCAGTGAAATGGAAACAAGGTGGACTGGTGCATTTTAAAATTTCCTCCCTTTATCCAAAGATGCAAGCATCCATGGAGATAAAGTCCCTAATCCCACATATTTTCCGCTAAGCACTAACATCCTGCAGTATCAGCAGTCCTAAGTGTCTTCCAAAATTTCTCCTCTAAAATGCCCAAGAAAAGATTTGTTCATTTTTTACTTACTTTTTACTCATTTAGGATTACATACTGTATATCTACCCCACATAAAGCTGTCACTATATTACTTTAAAAAAAAGAAAAAGTTGAGTTCTAAGAGCCCGGTGGGTCTGGAGACTGCTGAAGATGGGAATGTTTATAAGCTCTGTGATATTAACTGCAGCACTCAACCTCAGGTGACATAAAGCATGCAAAAAAGAACTTTCTGTCAGTTTTATTATTTCTAAAAAGGTTCCCCTTGAAAGAGAAGAGTGACCTTGCTCTGCTGAGCTGACATATGCCACTGAATTAATGGCTAGGCTTTGCTGTAGGGAAGCTTGCAGAAACATTACAACTCCAATGGCTGAGTTTGCTGCGAACATTAATCAGAGGAACCAAGATGATGTATCAAACACTCATTTAAAAGTAATAAAAACTAACTCTCTTTCAGCCCCCCTCCCCCAAGTTTCTTAGAATTAGCTTATTGTTGGTCATTACCTGTTGTCAAGGGTAAGGCTGCAGTAGGGCAGTAAAACTCGTGTAAGGGCTTTCTGAAGTTTGCTTACTCTTCAGAAAAAGAACAAACGAGCTTTTGGGACGATCAGACTTGACCGCGACTTAGAGGTTATTTTTTTAATCTTGTTTTCAACTAGAAGGTTGTTTGAAGGAACACCTTCCACTGAACACCCACACTCCCACCTCCTCTGCCAGAGCTCACTGGTTGCCCCACTTGTGGGTGTGCTGGCCAGGAGTGAGGGTCCCTGTAAAACTGAACCTTTGGGGCTGGATTCTTCTCAGCTCCTCTTTGGGCATATGTATTTTTGTCTTCACTTAAGGCAAACATGCTTGTGAGTAATTTCTCTCACACAGGAAATCCAGCAAAACCCTGCAAGGTCAGGACCTAGATAACACGCAGCATTATTAAAATCATGCTGTTTAAGTAAGCAGGGAAAGGACTTTAATTGAAGCTGCTAGGTGATTTGGTTTTAAAATGTGAGAATTTGTCTGTGAATTCAGCGGGTTTGAAGAGGAGGAAGTTTCAGGAGAGGACAGATGTTGGTATTTAAGGGATTAAAGATCAAAGCCTGAAATGCTTATATAGTGTTTAACCAGCCTTTACTCAGGCAGCACTCCCCTCCACTGCAGTGATGGCTTTGTGGAGGGTGGATTTCAAGGCTCATCCCTTGGTGTTTTCTGCCCATGTGTAAATGAAGGGTAGAAAAAGGATAGCAAGGAGGTGGAAGTGCATATCATGCCAAATCCTTGACTGTCATTTTCATAGCTCGTCTGAGTTTGTCACACATCCTTAACCTTCTTTTAAAGTCATTTTCTTTTCATGGTTTTGTGTGCCACTGAAAGTCACTTTTAATTAAATGTCATATAAATAATAAAGTCTTAATTACATAATTATTGCAAATACCTGTGTGCACACTCCTGGAATTGGACAGACTGCCAGAAGAGCACTTGGAGTGACTTTTCTGACCAGGGACTGAGAGTGCTCTGCAGCAACTGAGCAGGAATGACAGAGCTCAAAACTCACGGTCAATGTGCATTTAAAGAAAGTGGAGTCAGATCCCTTCCCCCCCTTGCACATTTTGCAATACTCACTTGCACAAAACTTTCCAAGTGTTAAGACTGGCGTTTCCTAAATTGCTTCCTTATTTAGTGCCTCACAAAGTTGTTTAATCAACACAGCACATTTTTTGCCAGACCAAACTGCCTCTTTGCTCAGACGTCCTACATGGCTGCCCCTTCCAGAGGAAGACTTACAGAGCTTGCAAACAATCCCACCCTCGTTTAACCTCAGGAGCAGCAGCTCTGCCGTTGCTCTCAGCTGTCCCAGCGCCTGCCCAGGGCAAGGTGCCCCTGGAGAGCACTGGAGGCTGGGTTTCTGCTGGTGGCTCTGACTGGCTTATTGGGAACTCTGTTCCTTGTGTCAGCAGGGATTTGGGCTGGAGAGACAAAGGCTGATATCAGTTAGAGCCACTGATAAAACAGCTGCTCAGTGTTTACTTTGGAGAGCGCAGTTTGTTCACCTGGAGGAGTGTTAGGCATGATTAACTAATTTTTTAAATTCAGCTTTGCTTTACCAGTCCTTTTCCACTGCTAGAATTTAGGGTGTTTGATCTGGGGCTTCATGGTGGCAGTTTTGTTCAAAGTCCACTTTGCTCCCCTCTCTTCCCCACCTCCATGCAGCTACTGAACACCAGGACATGATAACAACCAGTCTTTTATAGAGTCATTTTTAAGCCAGTTAAAAATGCCATTTCAGTAGATTGCTCTATTTGAGTTAGCAGGAACAAGCTGTATCTTTTTTATTGCTTTTGACTGGTGAAGTGCAAGGTTTAGGCCGTGTTTCATGTGGGCTATAAAGTTATATTAATGTGTTGGTTAGTGGTCAGAAGTTCTGTATGTGTAACTAATGTGTAAATAGGAAAAATTCCCTGTGGTAGAGAGGTCATGGTGATTTCTCTTTTGTTGCTTCCCCTACCCTTTGGAGAGTTACTTAATCTTTTACACAAATTCTCATTCTTTATACAGAAGTGAGGATTTTTTTTTTTTGGTGGTGTTTGTTTTTTTTTTTTTTTTTTTTTTTCCCACAAAACATCCAAAAAGCTATAAATTGCTATCTTGCCATCTGGGAAAGTAGGAGACAATTCTTTTGATTATCTATGCAAGAAGATAAGCTAGCAGAGTGGAAATATGCATCCCTACTTGGTAACTCTTTCATTCTCAAAGTGGTCTCCTCCTTCTGAAGGGACTAGAGCCATCAGAGAATAGAACAAATGAATCAAATCCTGATCTCCACTTATCTCCATCAATCAGAGCAGCAAGAACAGGCTGTTCTTTTGAGGGCTGCTGTGTCTGCTTTCAAAAAAGAGGGAAGAAGGCAAGTGTCTGTGGCAGGCAAGGAAATTGAGGAACATGCTGAGCTCCCTTTTTATTACTTCCAGTGTCCACATTTGCCCCTTACATGGTTTGGGTAGTCTAAGGATGAATGGAAGCTAAAAATTAAAATGCATGGAGGAATTTGAAGAGATTTACTTGTGTGAGAGCGTCAGTATAAAGCCTTTGACACATGCAGGACTTAAAAGATATTTTGAATAGGACTTGAAGCAAAACATAATGGGCCAGAATTTATGACAGCAGGCAACCACATTGCTGAGCAGTGTGAATTGTCCAAATAAAAATATGGGATGAATGTCCCCATAATGGTTATTTATCAGGATAACTGCAGTCAGTTTTGGCTCAAAGGTTGTTTTTAGACACAGGGAAGCTCTGACTTGTTTGTCTCAGACAAGAACTTACTTCTCCTATGGTATGTCCTACAAATGAAGGATGTTTCCTAACAGAAAGACATGGATTGCAGAACCTGTTGTTGTCTTACTATTTGCATAACATACCATATTATTTTCTAGGGAAAATGATAGGCTATTTACAGACAAACCAGACAATCAACTGCAGACTGTCCAAATTAAAATAAACAACCATTACATAGCACTTTTGCCTTTAAAAGGATTATTTAAAGTTCCTGGATTTCCGGGAATAAATGACATAGGAGAAGGAAGAAGGTTTTCAAATACTTAAAAGTATCTTTGATATTTTCTGTTATGTTAGTTTGGAATACTGAATGGGAAGAGATAAAAGTTAATGCGTTGATTTATAGAAATTATTTGATCAGTCCTTGTGTGGGAAAACACAGCTGTTTCTCCCTCTGCCTGTGCCTCCATTAGATTTTACTGAACAAATTTGTATTTGCTTAACATATCCCTGGGTAGCTCTTGCATGAATTGAGCCAGAAAAACCACTTAACTTTATAGGATGCTGAATCCTGGTATCAAAAGTCAATAGCGTATTTTCTCTTAGTAGCTTTGCATTTACTTTAAAAGCTTCCCTTCACCTGGAAATAAGGCCTGTCCATATCTTCACAAAGTAGGTGTTCCCTGACACTAATGCAGTGACTGACACTACTGAAAGTAATAGTCCCATTCCCTTTGCAGCCAGGAGCTCCTAAATCTGCTTTTCGTTATCAGTATAATGGGGTTGGATACATTTTTAAAAGGTGGTGCCTATTGATTACTTAATGGAAAAAGTTAGTATAGAGAACTGCTGAAGCAGCCCTATTCTGTGCTCTCCTGTGCAGCAACACCATTATCTAGAACAGTGGAAATTATCCTGTAACCCTTATTAATATTTAATAAGGATGAAGCAACACTGAAGTACACTACCAAATAGCCCAAGGCTCCTGCACATGTAGGATTTAAGGTTGTTTCGAGGGTCAGAAAAGAATAACTGTGCTCAACCTGTTTATAGGTAAGACCAACACTAAACAATGTTTTCCCTCTTGTTCCTTTTAAACCATTTCCAGCACATCTGCACTTTAATGTACACTTATTCCTACTAGACATATTGAAGTGTTGGGATGCAACAGAAAGGTCAGTGTATGTTTAGAGATTGCTGAGAGAATTTCATCCTTTCCCTTCCCGGTATTGCCGTGAATCCCAGGCTCCCTTCTCTCTCCTGCTCTGTGCTGCAGGGCACATTTGGCTGGGTTGACAAGATAGTCAAAGGTGTTAATCCTGTCTAATAGAACCATAATCCTCAGGGATGTAGTTTTATATCATACTATTGAGCTAACCCCTTGCCACAGGATGTTCTTCATCTACTTAATAGCAAAGCGCTTTATGGGAATTTTAGATAAAATTAAATGTACAATTCAAATTGTCATTTTCCATTTCACTATGTAAAAACAAACAAATAAACTGCAATGTTTAGACAACAGAGATTTTGCAACTGATTAAGAATAGAGCTGTGTGATTTTTGTCTTTTCTTTTTTTTCCCTCAGTGAATAGTAAATGTCATTATAGTTGTCCAAAAATTTTCACAAATCTGGGTCAGTTTCTTCAAGTAACCTTTGGCTGGAAATATTTTTCAGGTTAGATGTGCCCAGAAATATAGGGGGGGTGGGGTGT
>VWZP01002276.1:622029-637796 GCA_013396995.1 Dicaeum eximium | reverse complement strand
GTGTGTGTAAAAAGGAGGATGTTATTATTCTTTTAAGCTGCACTGCTTAAAATATGGACCCAAAATATGGGTAGAATTTTCTCTTCCATCTGACTCTGCTCAGGCTCCCACTGCTATGTCCCAATTCAGTTTTTGGGGGAGGTGGCAGAACTGATTAATAAGTAAGTTTGGGAAGACAGGGGAATACATCAAGGAGGGATTTCTCCTTAACTTCTCTGGAAGCAGCATTAAGCCTGCCTGCAGTGTGAAGGCAGGCAAAGGCACTGGCTCCCAAACCAGTCCCCTGCTCCTCCTCTTCTGTTGCCCAAAGGATGTTCTACCTCTGCTGCTTCTGAGGCTGCCTCATGACAATTCTTGCCTGGTGGAGAAGATTGGAACTCTGTTAATAGGAAAGCTGGGAGCTCACAAGCCTTTTGAGGCTTTCCTGGATTGACAGCAAAAGGAAAGAGCTGGAAGATGCCAGATGAAGAGTGCACAGTGGGTGCTTTAGAAATCTGGGGGAGATGAAAATATGATTCATGTGGCTGGGGGTGGGGCAAGAAAGCAATGGAACAAGGAAGTAGTTTGGCTGAAATCACATGGGCAAGGCAAAAGGATGAATAAGTACAGGAAAAGCTGTAGCCCAGATACTCTGAAATCACTTATTAAATCAGACAGAATGTATTTATTTTGTGGTTTACTATTTTAGTTCAGTGGCTTTTTTATCCAGAGGGGATTTTGAATATTCAGAAATAGACTTTATATTGTCTCATGTATAATAGTGAACTCTGCTCAAGAACCCTCATGCTGCATTAAAGACTTTCATTTAGTGTGGAAGAGGCAAGTACTTAAAAAAACCCAAGTCATTCTAGATCTAGCAGTGAGTATTGGTGAAGACATAAAAACAAGTTCTTAAAGACACTATAGAGTGGATAGATATCCAAATTCTGGCTGTTTCTAGGGCCACACTTAAAGGGACTCCCAACTTGGCATCAATGCTGATTTTATGTATTTTGTCACCACGGGCAGTGCAGTGTCAGGCAGCTCTGCCTGGGCATGTCTGACAGGTATTTCTGCATGACCCCACTCCCCAAAATCTGCTGTGCCACTTCTCTCCTTTCAATGTGATTTATCCACATGCAGGAAGAGTAAAAACTAGAAGGAAGTCATAGCAATCCATTCACGGTCTCTTAATGCACAGCTCAGGTGATGCAGCTTTTTTAAGCCAAGTCAAGCTGTGGCATGGCAGAAAATTGTACCCATTTATGTTTAAAAATCAGAATTTCTATTGAAAAATAGGGAAGAAAAGCCTGGGGCCTGCCTGATTATTCTGTTACTTACTCCCTCTGCAATGTGTGCATTTTGGACAAGATGTATTTATAATCCTCAGCAGTCCTTGCTCATTCCTGATGGTAAAGAATCATAAATTGTTTTCTCAGCTGCAAAAATACATTGTATAAATTGCCATAATTCACACCACCAAAACCAAGTCTATTGCTTGTATCATATTTATAGCATATTTAAGACACCTTTTTTTTTAAACTCATAAACAAGCCTTTCTCACCTGCAAATAATGCATGATTATTTACATACATAAGTAATGTAAAACAGATGTAGAAGAACTCATAATCATATCCATTACCTAATTAGAATTTGAAGCAGTATTGTTTCTCTTACTTATTTTTCTACTTCTGCCTGTACAGTCACAATGTTTTTCCCCTACAGTCACGTCCTATTTTGTTTCCAGCTGGGTGTAGCTGGATGGTCCACTGATATGGCAGGGATTTTTAACACCAACAGGTGTCTTGACAGTTTTATTTAAGTCTTAATACCAGAACAAAGCAGAACCCCACCAGTGAGTCAAGGTTTGTCTTCTCTTCTTTTACAGCGCACAAGCAGCTTCGGAAGCTTCGACCGCTTCAGGCATCACTCGATATCAAAGACAGATGATTCAGCTGAGGTCTGTAGAACACAAAGTTTAAATTTCTGCAGTTCCCTTTCCCATGACAGCCATGCAAAAACACTGGGAAGCAATTGTGCAAACTTCACAGTGGTGAGAACTTTGCTTGTATACCTACATTTGTCTGAGTGATTGAGGCCTTGACAAAAACAAGGCAATCACACCTAAACTTTGGCACTTTGATGTGAAAATAGAAACAATTTTTTTAAAAACAGTGCACTTCACATTGGTGCATGCCCAAAGTAACCAGCACTTTACAAGTAACCCACAGATGTCTCACTTTTGTTTTCAAGATCTCTGCAAAAATTCCCTCAATTCTTATTGATATTAGGGACAATAAATAATGGGAAATGACATTACCTACCATAAAATAGTCATTAATGCATAGAGTATTGTGCTGCAAACCTTTTTAGGTACACAATTTCCAAGGAAAATGGCCATGACTGAATATTGCTATGCTAACTGTGTTAGTATCCTTAATATTTCCCCCTAATTTCTGCTTCAGCATGCTGCATTTTATTTTTGTGGTGAGTTATTGCTTACTTTTTGATTTCAAAACAGATATCTGAGCTGGAGACTATAAGTGACATTGGGGAAGCAGTACAAATCAAAGCAGCAAACAATGGAGGAAGTCTGAGTAAGAAGATGAGAGCCATTTCACTTACTATGAGGAAAAAGATGGGTAAAAAATACATCAAGGCACTCTCTGAGGAGATGGTAAATATGGCCAAAGAGGCCTGTGTTTGTTGGAAATACACATGAAGTAAAAATATTGTGTGCATTCTTTCTGTTCATGTTTCTACTGTCCTCAGCTGTGACAAACCATAAAACCAGGGTAACAACACAAACTCAATTAAGTCAGCTTTTGGTAGGTGCCTGTTCCTTCATGAACATTTTAGTGTACACAGAAATCACACAGTACAGGCTCAAGAGAGTCATAAGACTTTTACTTCATTTAATTTTGCTTTTTTGTCAGGGAACATTTGTATGAGCATGTGTGTATGAGCACAAAAAACCCTCCCCATGTGGACACAAGGGAGTATTGGCTGAACCCCAGCAACAGTCTGATGCTCAGTTTGTACAAAAAGCTTCATTAGAAGAATTTATCTCCCAATAAAAGAATTATTTCTGAAGTCCACTTTGTAAAGGTCAGCCAGCATCCTAGAGAATTCCAACTCATATGCCTTATCTCCTTTTACCTTATCTAATCTTAGTGAAACTATCTTTATTAAACATAAAAAACAATCTTGCACATTCTGCAAACCCTGATTTCTCAATACTTTGTGTCAGTAAGTTCCAGAATTTAAAAGCATAAGGAAAAAATCTTGTCACACTTAACAATCCTAAAAAAATCAAAGTAGTCTGCATCCTATCTCATGTGTTAATATCAAGTAAGTAAAGAAAATAAATGAGGAACGTCACAAGTAGAAAATGATTGTTCACAGGAAACCTTTAAATAGTTTTTGGAGGACCAAGACAAGGATCCTTATTTCATTAATTTAGTTTTGGGGTGGTTTTTCTGTTTTTTTTTTTTTTTGTTTGTTTGTTGTTTTTTTTTAAATTCAATCCATGATCTTTATATCATATTTTTATATTTCATTTCTGCACATTTAAAGCAAAAATTCCCATGACAGAAATTCAATGGATTATCTGGCTGGACACACATGTAGCATGATCTTCATTCCTGCAGGAGATGATGACAATCAATACCAGCCTCCTGATTGATCTGTTATGCTGCTGGCTGGTGTAACAAGCAGAGTTCTTGTTGAAAACCAGTATAGCTCTTCCTTTCAGTGCTCTGCCTGATCTGTACCTGTATGGGTCTCTGCTTCACACATGCACTTTCATCTTTGCTTCATCCTCTAACTGGTGAATAACTAATTTTTCCCCAAATACAATGTGCTGAAGGAAGTTTCAGCTGCATCAGGATATCATATGCACTGGCAACATCATGAATTCTGCCAAAAAATCCTTCCCTTTGAATCCTTCCCTATTTCATTTATCTGTTACATCGTCTCTAACTTAACTGCGACTAAAATATGGATCTTGTTTTGAACAAGACTGTGATTCCTGTGATTTATTGGGATAAACTCAAGGGTCCAATTTCATACACCATTAGACTTTGTGAGAGAGACATGTACCTGTTAATTCTGAAATGCCCTGGATTTGAGGACAGGGGGAATGTTGGGCAGTGTGGTGCTCATGGTGCTAGAACACACCAGTGCCCCACGTGTGTGCAAGCTGTCCCCAGCCTGCCACCAAGCAGCCAGCACCTTCAGAAGTTCAGTGTCAAACACAGCTGTGTCAGCCACCACACACCTGCCTTACCAGAGCTGAGCTTTGCCACCTTTTACCACCTGCTTTCAGAACTGAGCTTTTTATTTCCTTCTCTGAGACAAGCAGAAAAAATCTTATCAGGCTGCCTACAAATTTCCCATTACAAGCTTTCAGCTCTGCCATGGTGTGTTGCAGCTTTCCTAGCTTTGTTGTTTGAGCAGGGAGGGGATGAAGTGAGTGGGGCAGAAACAACACTGGGAATTTCTCCAGGATCATAAAATACTAGGGGTGATTGTTGGGCATGGTTGGTACCAGGCATCAACTTCTAAAAGCTGAAGTTGTGCCTTCTCTACTAAGGAGTTCTTAATAAAGTGCACTGATGAGCTAATCTCCAATGATACTTTCAAACAAACGAACCAACAAATTCTCTAAAATGCATTTATTGGGGGTTAACATTTAATTTTTGTGTTAAAGAATGAAGAGGGAAAAGATGACAGTGATCCTGGTGGTGGAGCAAACACTGAGAAGGTCTCCCTAAAAACCAGTGACTCTTTGGAAAGTCTCTATAGTCTGAACAGTGGCCAGAGCTCATCCAGTAAGTACAAGACACCTATACTTCTTATTCAGTCACTGGATCAATATAGCTATTGCTTATGCCTGTGGAATCAGAGCTGGTGATCAAAAATGTGATGGTAGAGAGCTTTTCATTCTGGCAGACAAAAGTGTAATTTGGTTAAATGGGTAGCAGCTAGGGTAGAAATAACATCTATCCAGAAATAAGTTGAGTGTTTTTAAGAGTGGAAATACTAACTGAAGAAAAAAATAACATGAATTATAGGGCATATTGCTGGTATATGTGCCATAATTTTTTGTGGGGTTATCACTGCCATAGTGCTGCGTTTGCAATCACTGGGTGCAGCCACACAAGCATCCTCTCCTGGCAGCCTGGCTGTGAGTTCATCCTTTGCCCTGGAGATGTGAGGCTGATAAAGTCTCTCTGAGCTGGTGGGGGATGTGGGTCTGACCTAGCAGCTTTGGGTCATGATGCAGAGAGACACAGCCCACCTGAAACCCACTGAAAACCCTCCCCCATCAGGGTAGTCTTGGTCAGAGGGCAGAGGGGTCTCTGGTGAGAAATGTGCCTCCACTTCTCTCCGTGTTGCTCTGCTGTTGATATTTGCTGGGTGTCAGGCCACAGCTCTCCCTGGTGACACTGCTGTGCCATCCTGCAGGCACTGCCCGAGCCCTGAGTGCAGACTGGAGCTGCAATCCAGACCATTTGCACCTAGAGTTAATCTGGCCCTGAGATGGAACTGTGCACTTAAGCAATCACCTCAAACAAAACCATTTTTATGATCATTTTCTGTGACGTGATTTGTGAAAATCGTATATGGGAGTTTACTTCCAACACACTGCTGCTCTTATCTAAAAACATATTTGGATGGGATATTGCAGAGCTTGCTCAAATTTGCTTGAATTACTCTGCTGATATTTTATTGCTCAACTTGGATAAAATGACAGGCAGAAATGTTGATAAGATTAAAATTTCCCTCTGCAATGCAGGTTCCTTTGATGTTTCAGCTAGCTCTGGAATGAAATAAAATAACTTCTACAGTACTTGTTTTCATTTCTCTGAATAAACAGGAGAAGTTCAGCAGAATTAATTCCCTAAATTGCACTTTTAGGGTACATTTTATTAATCTGCAGAGGTAATATTTCAAAAAGCCTGTAAATAAAATGTGCAGTCTATTAGTATCATCACCAGAAAAAGATTACTTTAGGGAAGATATTAATGAAAGATCTCCTACCCATTTTCTTCTGTCTCTTGTAGCATGATTTTTATTGAATGCAGTTATCCCGGAAGGTGTCAAACCCACACAGAATGCGCTCTGTCTCTGATTCTGTGGTTTTGAACATTTTGCTGTGCAGAGTTGCACGTCTGGGTGCTCGGTGCAGGGGTGTCTCAAGCTGCCTCTCTCGCAGGTGGGGTGACCAGCTGCTCTGATGGCACGAGCAACAGGGACAGCCTGCGCCTGGACGACGAGGCGCCCTACAACGGCCCCTTCTGCGGCCGCGCCAAGGTGCACACCGACTTCACACCCAGCCCCTACGACACCGACTCGCTCAGAATCAAGGTGAGGCAGCCACCACAACTCCTGCTTTCCCACCGAAAATGCCAAGGGCACCGATTTTTATGTGTAAATAATACATTTAATAATGAATTTTTATCTGCTTAAGCGGGTGGAACACGCTAAAAGCAAGGCTGATCTGGTTTTGCAATGCTTCTGTAAGGACACAGCTCAGACAAGGCTGCAAAGCAAAGTGCTGCTAAAGGCTTTTTAAGGCACATATTCCAGGTTGGAACCTCTTCATGTTATCTTCCTACATACCCCAGCCTTCCTCAGAGTAAAATACATGTTGCTTCCCACATACATGGTCTAGACCAAGAATGAGTAAACTCTCATGGGATGTGAAGTTGTCTCCCCAGGCTTTCCCAGTCACAACTAGGATATATCCAAAGCTCAGTGGCACCCATTGCCTTTAATAAAAATAGTTTGCCTTTCCATTAAACTTTTCTTTAAGCTTATGTTTGAGCTATGAACGTTCTTCAGCCCAGACATGGCAAGGGGTGTCTGGCCTGTGTGGTGAGGAGGAAGAGCAACAAACAGGGGCCCAGTTGAATATTACTAAAAAAAAACAGCCCATCAGACTCTTTTCTTCTTCATTTTGCCAAATCCTGTATCTCACACAGACTCCCTTTCCTCCTCTCCAGCCTGCATGAGAGCTGCTGCTCTGCTGGTACTTGCAGCCTTCAGCACTTGCCCTCCATTTCCACCCACATCTAGGGCATTTCTTTTAATACAGGTTAACTGTTTTAACTATTTAACTGGTCATGAAATGGTAAATATCTACTGGCTCATATAGATTTATTTTTTAGTCATTAGGGTGGTGTATTTTGCAATTATAAACTAATACTTAGGGTTGAAATCCCCTGTATTTATCAGACAGAATTTCAGTACCCTAAATCTGAATTCAAAGTGCATCTGCAGCTTGGCTTGGAGCCACTGCCTAATCCTGACCTGCATCCACATCCGAAGCTCCTGAGCCTGCATGAGCTTGTAGAATAACGTGTGCTTACAGATCTTTAAATAAATGTTTGTTTCGTTCCCATTTCAAATGTGCTCACAGCTCTGAGCCCCATGTTCTAACTAAACCAGGTCACCAGCTCACAGTCAGTTTTGTGCTTGGATTTGTACCACAATTAGGGTGACCAATTGACTTGCTGTTCCTTGACCAGACCAGAAAAGATGTAAGTCTTGGGGCTGTGGACACATCTTAGCAAACTGAGTTTGATTTCTAACTTTGTAGCAGAATCCCAAATGAAGAAGTTATTTGTTAGACAACTCTTCCAAGGCTTTCAACATTTTTCTGTGATACATGCCAAGAAGAGAGGGCTCATTTCTGAGGTCCTTGGGAGCCAGTTGTGTAGGGTGTATGACTTTGTAAGAGCCTTTTTACCATGTGATTTACTCAGAATGACTGTTTTCCTGAGCTGAGACCTTGGTTCCCACAGTGTGGCTGTGAACACCTTTACCAAAAAGCCCTCTTGAAAGAGCTGTGTTGTCACCCTTTTAGTCACTCGTATTTGTTAAGGGAGCTAAAAGTTTTTTATTATCTTTGAGAAACATAAGCCAGTGTTTTTTACTGCAAAATGGGTTGGAGTACACCTTTCATATAGATCAGCTATCTCTTTTTGAAGACCCTTGAGAGGTTGGATAATAAGATTATTCTGTAAATGCTATGGCACATATTTTTAAAATAACCTTACAGTAAT
Organism: Dicaeum eximium; assembly: GCA_013396995.1. Lineage (NCBI taxonomy): Eukaryota > Metazoa > Chordata > Aves > Passeriformes > Dicaeidae > Dicaeum > Dicaeum eximium. The sequence goes on along the minus strand of VWZP01002276.1, from coordinate 629,745 downwards.
GCCTTGCTTTTTGCCAAAACTATGCCCACTGCCCATGACAAAAGTTAATTGCTGATGCAACCCTATCCCTTTTCAGGGACCAAGTGGAGCACAAAAATAGTGAGAGGGGCTGCTTATGCTCACCTCTCCTTTGCAAAGGTTTGGAGATAAGGACTAGCTCCACTTTCTGTAATTATTTTCCTGGGATTTTATAAAAGCAAAGTCTCTAAATCTAGGTAATTAAAAAAAGTTACTTCACACTGACTAGTGCTGGCTTTGGTCCATAGAGGAAAAGCTACATATAACAAACCAGAGGTGTAAGCAGTGGTGTTCTTTTTTTATTGTTCTAGAAAGGAGACATCATAGATATCATCTGCAAAACTCCCATGGGCATATGGACAGGCATGCTGAACAACAAAGTAGGAAATTTCAAGTTCATTTATGTGGATATTATCTTGGAAGAAGAAGCTGCACCCAGAAAGATAAACCCACACAGAGGAAGCAAAAGGACCAAGCCTAAAACATTGCAAGAGCTCCTGGAATGTGTCCACCTGCAGGTCAGCCAAGGCATTTCCCAGCTCCATTTGAAACCTTCCCTTTCTGTGCACTCGGGTTTGAATGTCATTTACAGGCAGGAGGAGAAAGGCAGGTTTCAGCAGTTTTGATGTCAGCAAAGCAAAGCAAAGCAACCTCATGTCTTTTATCTGATGTGAGTGATGCCAAGATGGTTTTTTGCCTTTTCTTTTATATACCTTTTATGTAACTTTTATATAACCTCAGTATTCTTAGCATGCACACTTGTAATTCCTTAAGTCTGATAACCTAGCATAGCCCTGGTATTCTGTTAGGCCAGGAGACCAAACATCCTAAAAACCTCGTAGTAGGAGGCCAGAAAATGCTACACTACCTTGGGAAACTAAGATTCCCTCTAGAACCTTGTATATATCCTTGAATATCCTTTAAACTAGAGTTTTGGCCCATCCAGGGGGAATTCTGCAGATAGGTGAATATCACACCATTCATCCAGGCCTTCCATTGGGGAATCCTTGTTAGATATGCTAATTTGTAAAGTCTATAAATTGTATATGTGCTCTATTGTGTGTGTGCATTGAGGTGCATTCCACCTTGGTGAAGTGGTGCACCACAAGGATCCTTATTATATACCGACTTAAAAACCCCTTATCCCTTAACCATGTCTGGCTCTCAATTTTTAAGACCAGGAAAGGCATCATGAGTAGCTTACAGAACTGCATTTTACCTCATCATGTGGCTGGGCTGGGAGACTCCACTCAGAGAGGGACACTGGTGACTTGTCAAGTCAGCCTGACTGCAGTTGAGTGCCTAAGTACAGGAGATGTGTGGCTGTGGACATTTCAGGGACAGGGCTGCAGTCTGACTCCAGAGCCAGCACTGAGAATTTGTGTTTCTAATTTCCTGTGATCTTTAGGGAGCAATAGTGTTCTTGCACCATGCTCATGCGGCGCCTCTCTCCCTCTCTGCAACCCTAGAGCTTGACTGAGTGTCAAAGTGTAATGAGGTCATGATTTACAAGTAACATTTTTAATAAGGGTAATTGCTTTGCTGCTGATGCAAACACTCCTTTCCCTGGAGCACGCACAGGGCTTTGTACTGAGTCGACACATAGCTCAAGGGGGACCTTGTGTGACACAGCAGGGCCCAGGGCCCCCTCTGCTTCTCCCCTTGCTGGCATCGAGGGGCTCCTCCTGTGAAAAGGCAGAGCACTCCTTTCCTCAGAGGCCCTCCAGGGCACAGCGTGGGAGACACTCGTGGAGTGACCCACTGAAGTGCAGACACTCAGCAGATTAAATAATTTCTGACAGAGCTCTGCCTTGGTCCTGTTTGCTGCTGGACTGTGCCATGGAGTTCAGGCACAGATGCTGGCATGGCCAGGAGGACTCCCGGGCATCTCTGCCTCTGCTCCCTCTTGCTCTCCACCTCTGCCAAGGTAAGTCAATTGGACTGGAGAATGGAGCCCGTTTCAACCTGGCCAAAAAGAAAAAGTGAAATTGTGCCTACTCCTCTACTAAACATGGTGCTCGTTTCCATGAGAGGATTTGTTTGTTTCCTTTCATAGGAATATGCCTCAACTCTCCTGCTGAATGGCTATGAAACTCTAGAGGACTTAAAGGATCTACAGGAAAGCCACCTTATTGAATTAAATATTTCGAACCCAGAAGACAGGGCAAGATTGCTATCAGCAATTGAAAATCTCCAGGACTGTGACAGTAAGTGTTTAAGATTTGTCAAGAGTATATGCACTAGTATCTTAAGCAAAAGAGAGCTTAGGTCAAACAACTCCAGTAAAGAATTGTCTTTAATTTTTTTTAAACACCATTCTGCAGATAATTACAAATTTTTTCTTCCCTTGCTTCATCCCACACTTAAATCCTTATCCAAATTAGCTTTTTTTAGTAGGAAAGTATTGAAAAAAAAATACAATATATTATACACTAATAGCTGGTTTGCATTCTTCTTTCAGAATTAATCTAACTTGTGTTTCTGGTGAGCTTCCAAGAGTTGAACCTGTGGGGTGTGTATATGCACATGTATTGGTCACCATTTTCTTTTCTTCACTTGTTCCTTTTATGGGGAGTGGAAAAGCTAGGATACAGAAAAGAAAAAAACTTTTCTCATTATATTTTAATTACATATCCAGTCTGACTTCAAATTGTAAATAATTTATGTCAATTGTAGAAACTACAGATAAGCATCTACTTAATTAGACACTCAGGCAAAACAGGAGGGGTTTTCCTCTTCATTAATATTTTGCATACTCCCCCTATGCTGAGCAGTCATGTCATCAAATGTGCACTCCAATTGAGAAGCATAGGAAAGAGAGAGAAGGATAAACAATGTCTTCCTGGGATAGTTTAATAGCCATTTTTTATCAGGCATCCACTTATTAGCTCCTCAGTATGTTCACAGCTTTCCTTTTTTTTTCTGAATGTTTGGGATTTTTTTGGAGCCCCATTTGTACATTAAGTTGTTCCTGTTCTTATTCAGCTTCCAGAGAAAGGCTCTTGCAAATATGTTGGAGTGGCATTAGAAAGGTTTTCTTTGCCCTCCAGGTTCAGAAGTTCTTTCTGGTCTATAGCTTTGTGAGATGACAGGTTTGAAAAGGACTCTTGAAGAGCTGTCTACGTAGAAGCAACAACTGAAAGAGTGAATCCAGAAAAAAAAATAAAAGGTTACATTTTGCACAAGTTTTATTGCAGGGATCTGCCAGGAAGTCCCCTGAAAATGTATATACTGAGTATAGTGTGTTTTTTGTGGGAACCAGCCTTGCTGCGCTTTCTGCACCTATTACTGTGAATGTTTTTGCATATTTAACACCAGAAAAATAGTAAAGAAGAATGCTAGATTTTGCAACTTTGCATCAGTGTGTAAGCCAAACTGAAACATAATGGTTTCTAACAGACCACACGAGTGCCAAACTATTCTGTAGTGGTGAGAGTATGGTTTGCTATTTATATTTGCTGGGTAGCAAAAAGCAGAACAAGCAGCTTTTGATACTGAATGTGTCTTAACACTCAATGTTCTACATGCACCTGTGCAAGAACCAAACCTAACAAGGTCCTTACATGTCCCATATACTGAAAATGAATATATTCACCTTTATTATCCAAATTGGGTTCTTCCCACATTGGCAGCATAGGATTAAGTCACTTCTCCAGGCAAAACTGTGTCCCTGATGTTATCTGCATGGCAGTCTAATAGTTCAAATTCTTGTAACAGCTCTGGGAATAATAACATTAAATCTTATAAAGGGGTCCATGCTTCAGAATCAGTGATGGACACAGTAGTCTTATTTCAAGAGATGAAATGAATATTTGTTTCATATGGACTTTAGATAGGTATAGCAAATCTTTCCAGTATTCAAACTCAATCAAATAATTTTCCCATAATTTATGAATGCTCACAGGGACGAGAACCACATCATCTTCTTGTGTCATACCAGCTATAAGCATTCATTTAAGTCTAGTTAAATTTTGTAAGATCATGTATGTTTTAAGGTAAGCCATGAGTAAATACTGTCCTAGTTTGATTCTTGAATCCTTGCCATGTCTGGCTGCAAAGGGATCAGAGCATTTGTCACATGACTGGTGAGGACAGAACTGAACAACCTGTTCCAGAAAGGAAGGTACTAAAGACCAAAATGGATAGAAGCTATCTGTTAAGTTGTTATAACAAAAGACAGGGCGTCAAGATGATCTTGGGGATAAGCTCCGCATGAGTCTGACGTTGTACGAATCATTTGACCTCTTTGTCCTTCTGTCAATCAGATTGGAAAATTGGGTTGAAAGAGCTGGGTGCTACTGTGAAAGTGAATTCTGCATCTGGACTGAACTTTCCTGGGTCAATATTTTTTTTTCCCTAAATGGGCATGGCTCAGTCCAGCACAAATGATTTTTTAATTAAAATTGATTTTGTGCATTGCTTAGAAGTGAGCTGCATAATTACCCACAGCTACAACATAATCTGTTTACTGGCCAAGAGAATTCTAAATAGAATTTCAGCACTTTCCAGGTAAAAAGTTCACTTTTTAGAAATAAGCTTTATGAAAAAATAAGCTAAGGCCATAGACTGTATTTACTGTTCTAGGTCCATCTTTCTCACAGAGCTTGGAAGACTTCCATGTCTCTGTATTCCATTCATGCTTCCATGAAGCACGTGTTTGATTAATGGATGGAGAGGCAGGTATGGTCCAGAGGTGAAATACAAGGGTTTCTGAGTTTTTGTGACACTGCTATTACTCAGAACAACCAAGTCTGCTGGAACATAGCCTCATTTTACTAGACCCTCCTATAAATGCAGTAAAACAAGATTTCATATTTCTTTAATGTGAAATCTGATCTTGTGAGATGTCCAGAGGTTTTTACAAGGCTTTTAATTTCTTTGTCATTCCTTGGCTTTTTCTTGACATTTATTGTATGTTATACTAAGTAATTTCTTCATGACACATACTCATGGTGTATAATTCATTTTGCAGAATAAACATTTATTGAGTTTTCTAACCAAAAGACCTGCAGCAAGTAGTTTCCACATTATATACTACTTAAAGCCATGCAAAATATAGGATTTTTGGCAGTGGCTTTTTTTAATCTTACATTTGATTTAAACCTGAATGATTTCGAAAGAATAAATTTTATGCATCTTATACCATTAATTTAATATAGTAAGTTTTATTTATCAATTGCTACCACGCAGTGTTTTTAAAGTAGATTTTTCTTTCTATTTTTGCACTACCTTCTTCCTCCCTTTCCTGGGAGTCCAGGCCCAAATTCATCATCTTCAAGTATTTAATGTAGCAAAGCTATCCTAGAACTGCAAGGATTTGTAAACTCCTCATAACCTTTCCCCCTTCTCAGGCATTTTTTTAGATTTTCTATAAGTTGGTCAGACCTATATACTTGGGGCAAAAGTCTTGGTTTCCATGAATTCATGACTGTGAGAAAAAAAAAAAAAGAAAAGGCTTTTTCACAAAGTATTTCTTAATAGCTTTCCATTCTTCTCCCAGATGGCTTCTAGACAGGAGATGGATGTCTGTGCTTTTGTAGGATGCTATTTTTAAAGTGAAGCAGTTGCTGGATGGTTAATGAATAAAGTAATAAAAGAAGTTTGGAACTTCTTTTCTTGACCGCTTCCCAGGACACACGTTTCTGTGTGTGCAAAATAGGCTTGATTCTCTTCTCACACAGATGATTTAAATCAAGAGGTTCATTCCTGAAATCCACTGGGTTACACTAGTCCAAAGCTATTCTGAGCTAAAGAAAAATTAGACTTCATTGGATATGTACATAGAGTTCATTTTATGGAAAAACCCCAAAAGGTGAATATGTGCAATTTGGGGGATAATATTTTACACCTGTCTCCCTAAATCCATTCCTTAGCTTACTTTTCATATTTAAGTGCAGATCATACACTGACACTCAGTTCTCAGTTACATCCCTTATGTGAGAATCAGGCACCAAGAGTTCCATTTTACACTGGGCAATCCCTTTCAATACCTGGGATCACACAGTATCTTGTCAAGGTCAAACAGTGCTCAAAGACAATCTCCCCTTCTGTGCTGTGGTACAACACATGGGCCTGTGTTGTACCTGGCCAATAATATTTCCAGATTTCCCAAGGAAGCTCATCCTTGCATCAGTATTAGTATTTTTCACCTTTTTTTTTTTCAGGCACATCTGTTTGCTTCCAGATTTTAGATAAAAAAAGAAGCTTCTCATTTCTGTTTTCTCCACAGGTTGTCACATCAGTTCAATAACTTATTCCTGCCACAAAAGCTATGCCACTGATTTCAGTGAATGCAATATTTTGTGTATCTGTAAATATCGACAAAATATTTAGTCTTTTGAATGCCCATAGTGTTGCACAAACCACTTCAGGTTTCTCTGTGTCTCTTCTAAGAATTACTGCCTTTTACCTGTTCCAAAATAATCCTTTCTGAGTTTGATGCATTGTGAGTTCTCATTTCATTTCCACACTTAGAAGGTCTGACTGGTATGGGTGATGCATGGCCTGTGTACATACGTAGGAGATCTGGCTTCACCCTCCAAAACTCACTTTGGCCAGTGGGGCCCAGTGACAGGGCAAGGAGCAATGGCCATAAACTAAAACACAAGAAGTTTAATCTCAACACAAAGAACTTTACACTGAGGGAGGCAGAGCACTGGAGCAGCTGCCCAGGGAAGGTGTGGAGTCTCCTTCTCTGGAGACATTCCAAACCCACTTGGACACATTCCTGTGCCACCTGCCCCAGGTGACCCTGCCTTGGCAGGGGGGTTGGCCCAGATGATCTCCAGAGGTCTGTTCCAAGTATCCTGTGATTCTGTGATTGTGAGTCTTTAGGAATTGGAAGGTGCTGCTCAGAAAGGCCCCGCTGCACCTCCCAGGAGGGCAGGCGAGCGACTCAGCCCAAAGCACAGTGCTCCCAGCCCTTTGACAGAGCACAAAAAGGCAAACTCTCAGACAGCACACTCAGGAAGCTTGGTTTGCTCTTGGGTGACCTTCTTTTTGTCCAAGACAAAGTCCAAGCCTCTTGCCACTCACCTGGTTTAAACTGACATAACTGCACAGGAGTCAGAGTGACCTCTGTGCATTCTTGAGTTGAATTCCCTTAAACCCAAGCTTAAAATGCTTCCCTAATCAGAACTTTAACCTCATTAGAGAGGGGAAAAGTGCTGGTGAAGGAAAAAAGAAATCTATCTTTGAACATGTCAAGCACATCTAAGTCATTGAATAACAAAAACTCATTTTAAAGCTCTAAATAGTGAGGAAGATAAGGGATGCATCACACATCTCTTACCAAGGCTAAAGGCCTCACATTTTTTTCAGAAGTCTGAATATAATCCCACTGTCTAAAAGAGTACTGGAATATATGTGTCAAAATGATGCATATCTTGGGCTCTTCTGGCCATATCATAGACAACAGTGACTGAGAGCCATTTATCTTATGTGAAACTGCTTTACTGTAGAAAAATGATAGGACTTGCATTTGTTGATAAGATAGTTATTTCTGATGATTCCGCAACATCTAACGGCAGTTTAATTTTATCAATTCCTGGTTTTTGTGCAGCGTGGCTTTCTTCTGATGTCCAAAAGATTAAGGCAGCAAACCTACCTTTCCTAATGTAGAACTTGAGTGTGTACATCTTAGAGAAAGGACTTAGGTAGAATGGAATAGAAGAGCCAAAAGCTTAAAAAAGCCAAAAA
>VWZP01002276.1:610596-622011 GCA_013396995.1 Dicaeum eximium | reverse complement strand
GTGGGAAAAAAAAAAAAAAAAAAAGAGCAGAAGTTGCTTTTCTCTTTTTTCTCTTCTTATGAAGCAACTTCTAGAATTGCATGCTACGTATTTTTATAATATTCAGGATCCTGTTCAAATGGTTTAGTAGTTACTGCATAATATTTAAGACTGCTTTAAAGAGAAAAAAAGGCACCAAAGTTTGCTTTTAGTCTTTTCTTTGTAAAAACAGAGGAGGAGGGCCATTCTTCCAAGTTTTTCTGCTTAGAATGAAAAATAGAAAATATAACATTTTTACTGCCTCAAATACCTGAATATTTTTCATGTAAGAAAATTCAACTAGTTTTACAGGAAGTTTTACATGTATGTATGTCTTCTAAATAGAAATTACTAATTTTCCTAATTGACCTAAATTCAGATTTCAAAAGAAAAGAAATCTCAGTTCCAGACTTGTCTGCGCATTTTTTCCTGAAACACACTGGGGAGACATTGATAAAAAAAATGAGGATCTGTTGTTCACATAGGAACTGCTCAGATTATCTAGACAACCAGTTACAAGGCACTAATACAGCGACTGAGACCGCATTTTCCTTTTAATCCACTGGTTACTCCGTCTCCTTTCCATTGTAAAGCAAACAAAGTGGATGGAGGCTCCTCTGTGACCTTGAAAATGTAAACAGGATTGAGACTTTTGAGGTCAGTGCTTGCCGGGGCAGCGGATGCTGCTGGAGCAGCAGATGAAAAGGCAGCAGCAGCAGCAGCATCAGGCGGCCGAGGGGATTAGGGGCAGGCAGCAGGGCAGGAGGGCTCCCGGTGCTGCACAAGGCTCAGCTCCCTTGGCCCATCCTGCTGGGATGGTGCTGCCAGGAGCTGAAGGCACACTCAGGACCAGGCTTTGCTGGGGCATCGCTGTTATTTGTGCTGAGCTACTGCCAGCAGTGTCGGGAATACCTGCACCAGGGTGATGCCTTGGTAATTCCTTCCTGACTTCAATCAGAAATCAATTGGACCCTACATGATCAAATATTTTCCCTGCAAAGAGAGAGATAACATTTGACATGACAAACTGTGTTCTGTAAAGTGAGAAGGAGATCAAACAGTTACTGATATCAATTAAATCTGCTGCAACGTGTACCCTTTCACGCAAGTGCAATTAACAATTAATTTATTTGGGAACAAGGTGGAACTTTTATTCCTTGGAAAATATTTAAAGTAATTTTTTATATTATTCTTCTAAATACATCTGGTTATTCCTATACCCTTAGACTTTATTGAAAAAATAACTAAGTTGAGACTCTGGATTCTTTAAAAAAATCAGTTTAGTTTTTCAATTTTTTAGGCAATTGGAAGTTAGACGATATTAAGCAGATTTAATCAGGCCAAAAAAATTTACAAGTCTGCCATCAAGTGTTTCTCAGTATACTTTCATACTCAAAATGTTTCTCAGTATAACTAAATGCTTTGTGAAATAAGCTTGTTGAAATCTCACACAATGAAAAAGGTCTCCAAAGAAACTCTCCCGCTGTTCCATTTCACTGTAAAAGAGTGAAGAATTTCAGTCTTTAATTTCTAATTTATTCTGTGTTATTCCATAGAAGATAGAAAAAAATTCAAATTTAAAATCTTTCCCATTTTACCAAACCTTATAATTTCCAACAATTCAAATAAAAGTCAGTATGAATGTTCTTTGTGGAAATTTTATAATTCCAGGAACTAAAATAGATTTAGATTTTGACACAGCATTAAATCCTTCATATCTTTGGACTTCCATTCTGCCTGAACTTGAATTGAGACAGTTTAAATATGACTAAAGATCCAGAACTGACTGCTTAACCAAGGAGTAACAAATTAAGTGGAAGAAGGGAACTTTCTTTGCAAAAGCAAAAAGGTACAATTTTTCTGAAGGGCTAAAAATATGGAGCAAAACCATCTGTTTCCTCTGAGATGTGTTCCCTATACTTTGTTTAGAAAGCCAGATACAGTTTGAAGTAAAACTACTGCTACAGGTTGTTGATAACAGCACAAGAAAAAAAGTAGGAAATGGAAAAATTTATATTTTATTGTTTATTTTCTTAAGAAGTTTACTATGAGTAAACATGTACTTCATAGCCAGAGAACAGGAAAAGGAAATTTAAAGCCATTACATATAAGAGTCATTATATACTTGTATGTCCTCTCTTGTTGAGCTTTTCTGGAGAGGTCTGTTGATAATGCCACTGAGTTCCAGATTTTTGAATTTGAACAGGTTAGTCATACAGCAGCTAAACGAGAGCAAATTATTTGCACGATAATTTGCTTCTACCTAGTTTTGGAACAGTGTTCAAAAACCATACAGCAGAAATTAGGCATCTTAGCTTCCTGAGGTTTCTGTGTTTTGGAAAATAACCTTCTGGAGATCAAGCTAAGCTCGATGGAAGTTTCCATCAGCCACCCACTCCTGCTGAAAAGCTCAGAGCTTTAGAAAAGCTGGTTAGCACGTCTTTGTGCCGAGCACTTCTGAAGGCCAGCGCATCCTCCCTCCTGCAGAGAGCACATCAGGTGGAGGGGGTTGCACCCAGAAGACACAGATCTACAGGGCAGTGTGGTTTGAACGAGGCACAGTGGGCTCTGTGGCTAATTCAGCATCCCACTCTGCAACACACGGGCTCGGGAGGGGCTGTTGTTTTAAAAGGATCTGGTGCCTGGAAAGCTGTTTGTTTCTCTGGGTTCTTGCATTGGGTGCTGAATGAGGCTCCTTGACTCCAGTATCAGAAGGCTTATATGATTTATTAGAATGACTCCATTATTCAGAAGGTTTTAGGGCAAAGGTGCCCACGTTCAGAGTTACATGTTTCCTCCACCATGTTCAGAGCAAGACTCCTCAATGCTTACAAAGTCAGAGAAATAAGAACCTTTACATCAGTGGCTAGAAAGAGAAAACGACATGTCCTGTATCAGGAGACAGGCAAAGGAATGCATCTGTTGTCCTTGAATCTACACACAGACACAGGCTTGTTTTTACAGAAATCTGCGGAGAAGTGAGCTTTCCCATGGAAGGAAAAATGTCCAACAAGTTTCCATATAAGAAACTTATAAAATGGCTGTGACAAGGGGCAAAGGTCCCATCTCTGCTGTGGGCACGGTGACCACATACGGTGACTGCTGCACTGTGCACAGCCTGAGGGACCTCAGCACACAGCATCAGGCCAAAGCCCCAGCATCCATCTCTGAGAAACATCCAGAAGGAAAAAGACCAACCTCATTGTCAACTCAGATGTTGCTACACTCATGTAATCATACTTTTAATTGTCTGATGCTGAGGTTTCTGTTTCTGACTGACAAAATGTATTGATGTAGTTGTGTAGATTACCAGCTCTGTTTCCAAAGTTCCTCAGGATCAGTCATGCTGATATCTCAGTTTTTTCCCAAGGCACTTGTATTGACATTTTTTTCTTTCTTTTTCTGTTCTTTCTAGTTGAAGAACAGCAGAAAAGTGAGGGTGGTCAGGAGATGCAGAATTTAAGCCCTCACCAGAGTTTTGACAAATCACAGTTAAATGACTGTCCAAGAGATTCTGGCTGTTACATCTCATCAGAAAATTCAGATAATGGTAAAGAAGAAGCAGACCCAGAAGCCCTGTCTGACATGGTGCAGTCATTAACAATCAGTGAGTCAAACTGATTTGGTCCTGCTGCTTTTCTGCGGACTTTCAGAAAAGACAATCACATTTGTCAGTATGACGGCACAGAAGCAGAACACAAAATATTCTCAACAGTGAAAATCTATTTTTTTCTGATTTGTGATGCTCTAAACTGTTTCATATGTGGACACTTGATAGCTAAATGTTAGTTGATAATAAGAATTTCTCATGTTTTTCTTTTCAATAAATCCACAGGTATTTCCCTGAAAAAGTTTATACAAAAGTATTTATAAATACTTTGTACAGCAAATGCATTTTCTATAATAGTAAAGAATTTTTTTAGGTAGTGGTTGATAATCTGGAGATATTAATTTCTGAAACTGTCTAAAATGTAAATATTGTACATATTTATTTTAAAAATACATGGATTAATCATACTGTCTCTATTTCTGTGTTTTGCTGATTTGTGTACAGAATGTATGTTCATTGATATATCATCATAAGATAAAGGTGGATACAGTCACACCCTACTCTGAAAAGTACCAAGCCAATTCTCAGTAATATTAAAGCTGTTTCACGCCGCTTTTCTCCAAAATGAGGTCTAAAGTAGACTGTCATTTCCTGTAGTTTTTCCTGGAGGCATGAGAGAACTGTGGGGTGAATCTGAATTCAGCTCTCTGTGGTCCTTATCTTGTGGAAGAACAGAGCCATCCAAATGGGTTATGCAGCAGCAATTTTTTTATGGTTCTCTTCACACCTGTTCTCATTTGTCCCAAGCATTATACAGAGAATTCAAATTCAGAGAAAAAAGCTATGAGGATCAATGCTATGCTTTTATGATAACGTTTTGTGGAAATGTTGCCTTTTGTGTGTGGTGTGAAGTTTGTTAATAGAGTATTTGTTTGTATACAGAAGTCAGAAGCTAACATGGTTATTGTACATGACTTCCTTTCATATGAGGTTTTATTGTCTTTTCCCAGTATATTTCACACTGGAATACACATTTTAACTGCCTGTCTTCTTTTAGAATACTTCCTTCAATAATAAACAGAATGATGTGTTTAAGCCCTTTAAAAATACTTGATTTTTAATGTGGTCATTACATTTCAAAGACTGCTCTCTTCTAAGACTAACACGGTAAGCAGTAATTCCACTGAGCATTTTTAACATGCATAAGAATCTGTGTATCAAGTCAATAGAGAGACTTTTTGCTCAGTCATTAGTCACAAAATTTTTATAATTTAAGGAATTTTGCATTTATGTTAAAGAGTTTCCACATATTGCTGACAGCTTGAAAGAAAATCACCTTCAGAAGAGATGAAACACAAAACGTTCCACCCCAAAAAGAGTATTTCTGAAGAAGCTATAAACAAATGGAAAGCTTTTTTCTCCCTTTCTTTTTCCTTTTCCCCAATGCAAGTGTTTTCTGTACTTTTCATGACTTCTCAAAAGACTGCTGCTGTCAGACTCCTAACACACAAGTCTGCTTTGAAGGCTGTAGTATAAAACTGCAATTTCAGAAACTTGCATTAACAAAATTTCAAAGATTTGGAGTAAACAAACTCTGTTTAGAAAAAAAAAACAAACAACAAAACAAAAAAAAAAACAAAACACCAGAGAGGGAGCTACTATGATTTGTTTCTGGTTTTAACTTACTTTGCTTACCAGCAACGAATATCATCATTTAGCAGCAGTGACTCCATACTGCCAGGCATGGTGGGGATGCAGAACTCTTGGTGGGATGAAGAATGTGAGAGCTTGAATCAAACAGCTATATTTGTTTCTTAATGCTTTTCTAGCCAGTAGTGCATCATGACATTCAGTACTGACATTACTTAATATGACTTCTGAAATAATGGGTTTGAATTGGCTTCTATCATCTCCTCATTCTAGAGAAGGACTAAATTCAGCTTGAATTCCTCTCAGAGGGGCTTATCTTGTGGCAGATGCACTTAGTCTTCAGGTTCTGAAGACATCTGCAAAATTGCTGAACCTCTAAAAGTATGTTGAGGTGAGCTTAAATATGATTGTGACTGTGGAGGAGCACTTAAGTTAGCTGAGTCAAGGACTAACAGCCACAGAGACCAGAGCTGTGCCCTCATATAAATACTCTGAGAAATGTTAATTTGCACAGGTTTGCAAATGAAAATAGGTCTCCCTAGCCAGTTGCAGTGAGACAGGCAAAGCTTTCAACAGAGCAAAATACCCAACAGCTGCAATATTTTACAGGAATTAAACTCTGCCTATTGGGCTGGTGGCAAGGGGATACAGGTGTAAGGTTAAGTAGTTGGGAAGGAAGGGCATGAGTTGTAACCACTCTGATCTCTAATCAGTAAGGCTTTGTCCAAAGGGCTTCTTATTTAGAAAAATATATCAACTGAAAGCTTGTTTGAGACTTTTGTAGCTTCCTGCAAAAGCGGAGATTAGATCTCAAACTGAGACACTTCCGCTCTCTCACACTGTTCTGAGAAAAAGAATGAGGAAATTTTGTGCGACAAAAAAAATTGTGTTTCCTACAGGAAGCAGAGCCAACTTGCTTTCCTCTCTTGGTGGTCTTGGTAATCACACTGATCATGGATTAAACTGTTTGGAACAGCGGAAGCATTTCTCCAACTGGTTTAAGTGCTGGGTAATCCAAATAAAAGGTTATTCTAGCAACTCTTGGAAATAGTCTGGTGGAGATCTGAGTGACTTTCAAGTAATCTTTAAAATGTCCCTGAGATTGGGAAGAGAAGAAAGCAGTAGAGGTTTTGTTCCTCTCTGTCACTTGCTCAAGAGTGTCCCGCCCCTTTTCATTTTGATTAACCTTCCTCTATATTTAAGGAGGACTAAAATATTTGCAAGTCTCTTATTTGGAGCCTGTTCCCTGCAGTTACAAAGAGATGCAAAACCAGTCAGTAATAGCAGAGGCAAAGCTAATGAGGGCAGCCCTGCTAGCCTTTAGGCAGTGGGGATTTCCTGGCTGCAGAGGGCTGTGGTGCAGGTGCAGCAGGCTGCCCCAGAGCTGACTACTGACACATGTGCTGCTGCTGCCCACAGCAGAAAGCCACAACTCAGAAAGACTTTGGTCTTTCCACCACAAAAATTCAGGTGGTGGCAGGTGTCCTCCTCCCCAAAGCAAAAGCACCTCTGGTCAAAGTTAGCAGTGTTTAACAGCGCTGCCTCATGCTCAGCCCCATTGACTGCCATGGGCTGCCATCACATTAAAGGAGGGCTGCTCTACCATCAAAGACAAGCTGAGTGCCAGCCCACATGTGAGCCACGTGGACTAGCCTGCAGAGCCCAGGAGGCAGCATCCTGCCCTCCAGAATTTGTAACAACACTTCTAAAAGTCAGAGTGCATGAATGCAGCAGCGTGGGGCTACCAGCAAGGAAGGGTTTGCTTTCATTTTGCTGAGGTGCCTGTGAACACAGGAAGCACAAAGAAGAATTTGGGCAGTTCTGTGGAAATTCTGGAGAAGATTAATCTCTGAGGGACTCAACCAACTACAGCTGCCAGGTGCACTTCACAGCACTCATAGGACCCTGCCAATTGGCCCACCCAGTTTTCCACCCACCTTACCACTCAGTTTTCCATCCCATACCTCACCAATTCTACCTGAGTGTCTGGTCTGTGATGTGTGGAAGCTCACAGCCCATCAGCTGTGATAGAAAGGGTGCCTTTGTACCATAGCACTTTCTCCCATGTAGCAGCAATTGAAATAATTTCTGGCACTGTCATGGAGCTGCATCCCACTGGTAGAACCCATTTGTAAAGAAGGCTGGTGCACAGATAACAAGGCAATATTGAAAGAATAAGTGGGTGCTGTGAAAAGGACAGGTCAGTTTGTAGATGTCACAGTGCTCACAGGATGAGTACAACCTGCCCCTTGCCTGGAAATTAGCTTTTACATCAAGTCAAGGCCAGTACAGTTCTTTCTGCCCACACAAACATGCACAGATTTGTGGACAACACATAAGGGAAGATGCGCCACAGACTGACCCAGCGCCTTGGGTCACAATGGCAGCTTGGTATCTGTCCTAAGACAGCTTTGATGGCAGCTGTGCAACTGAGTCACAGTGTCACAGATGCCTGAGCCTTTTGTCATGTCAGAGAGAAGGAGTCTCAACATGTCTAGTGACAGCATTGCAAGCACTCTGCCTTTTTCACAGCTCAAAGATGAGGTTTTGGGCTATGTTAGCTTTTGAATAGATTATTTGCATCATGCTCTGTCTGTTGCAGTGCTGGTTTGTGCAATGACACTCTTTGTGTGGGCCCAGGAATAGGTGACAGGAATGGTACAAGTGTATCCCTTTGGTTTAAGAGTTCCTGCAAGAGATGCTCATTTGTGTCCCTGATCCTTGGTGCCTGGTAGGCAATGGGCAGATTTTTGCCTACAACTGAGAGAACGTGGAGGAGGCCATAATATGGCTGTATGGAGCATTCAGTTTGTGTGCACCCAGTATCACCTGATGAACCCACCAGCCTGCAGCTCCTCATCTGCCTGTCATTTCCTGAGGATTGGCCAGAGGACTGACACAGGCAGGAATCCTTGCTACAGGCACAGGCTGGAATCCTTGCTGGAGGTTGCCAACCCTTCAACTGAACCCAGTTTTGGGGTTCCCAGCACAGGAAGGACCTGTTGGAGCCAGTCCAGAGGAGGCACCAAGGTGGTCAGGGGGATGAAGCAGCTCTGCCGTGAGGAAAGACAGAGAATTTTCAGCCTGGAGAAGAAAAGGCTTTGGGGTGACCTAATTGTGACCTTTCAGTACCTGAAGGAAGCCCACAGGAAAGATGGAGAGACTATTTACAAGGGCTTAGAGTGATAGGTCAAGGGGGAATGGATTCAAACAGACAGAAAGCAGGTTTAGATCAGAGATTAGGAAAAAAATTATTTGCAGTGAAAGTGGTGAGGCACTGGAACAGGTTACTCAGAGAAGTTGAGCATGCCCCATCCCTGGAAGCATTTGAAGCCAGGTTGGAAGGAGCTCTGAGCAACCTGGTCCTCTGAAAGGTGTCCCTGCCCATGGTAGGGGCTTGGAATAGATGATCTGTGAGGTTCCTTTTAACCCAAACCCAACTCTAGAACTCTGTGGTCCTATAATTCCATGATTCTACGATTAACTGATCCTAAAAGAAGGGCTGGTCTGTTCACTGCAAAACCAATAAAAGTGGTTTCAAACTTTGTATTTTCTCCTGGCTAGGAAAGGCCAACAAATGCCACTACAGACACATGAGCAAAAGGGGCTGGAGAACAGTAATAAATTCAGGGAAACAGAGCTGTTGAATCTACAGGGTTGCATCATGTATGCATAAACAGCAGTCATTCAATGAACATGAATGATGTATTCAGGGAAATACATATTCTCTAGAAGGAGGACACAGGTGGGAGGAGGTCCATGAGTCCTCCATAGGCTCGAAGGGTTTGAGAGGGTGATTTTATTTTTTGTGGCTAGGCAGAATTAGGTCTGACATGCTCAGAAATCTCTGCTAGGCATGAGAACTGTCTGCTGACAGCAAGAGCACAAAAAATCTGCCTGTGCTAAGAAGTCATACACAAATGAGGGACAAGAGGGCTGGAGGGCAAGTGGTGTTCCCTAACAAGTCACATATCTTGGCTGCTTAATTTAAGCCTGGCCAGTGTCCCACAAAGTGCATGTTCCCTGGGCAAAGCACACATGTCCTCAGGTCCTAAGGCCCTTTCCCCTTGCCAACCCAGACTATTTCTCTGGAGGATTTCTCATGCTCTGTGCCATACACAGGTTTTTAGGGTGGAACATCAAAGGTGTAGCCATGTTGTGCATCCGAGCATTAGGAGATGGAGACAGGTCAGGACTGTGCAGGGCCATCAGGTAATTTTGGCAGACTGTGGCCCAGCTGGTTGACATCCATTGGCTACCAGTCATGTCCATATGGCTGAGGGAGGGAGGGCATGGGAGAGCTTCAACCTGAATCATTCCCAAGCCTCAGCTTTCCTGCAGAAGGAGCCAAACTGTGTGAATTGTAGATACCCTGAATGCAAACAAACATAGACATGTTGAGGGTTACTCAGTGGCTTGGGGTGGAGTTTGCATGAGTGTGTACTCTGCCACCAGGACAGTCAGCCTGTGCTGCTTCCATTCCCATCTTCTGCAGCACCTCATCCAGACATTTCTGACCTGCTTTGCTCTGATGTCCAGTGCCCAGGGCAGGTCTCAGTGACTGCTCCTGCCAGAGCTGAAAATCAGGCCCCAGCCTTTTGCCATTTTTCTTTGAAAAGAAACAAGGTCTTTATGCCTGTGATGCACATTACATCACAAATCTCTCTAAAATGTTCACCATCTTATTTGAGAGCAGTCCCTGGCTGCCTATCAAAAAAAAAAATCCTCCAGGGAAGGCACTTCTCAAAATACTGTTGGCAATAACCTTAGATTTTAGAGAGTGCAAATGTAAAAGAAGTGGAAATAGAAAGCCACTAATGTGGGGAAAAAACACTTTAGAGAAAAATGAATACAGCAAACCCGAGGAACTTACACTCTTTTAAAGAAATGTCTCTGTATATTATTACCTAACTACTTTGCCTCCTAAGTTTGCTCTCATCTCCAACATAAGAGGTGAATGACTATCATTATTTACCCAAGCATATTAAAATAAAATGTAACTTACTCAAGAACAGTTATTTCTCTTTAAATGTCCATTTGGTAAAAATATACAGCAAATACTTCCTTGTTGATGTTTTGAGCTACAAGGATATTTAAAGAGAGTGCTGAATTATCAGAAGGAGCTAAAAGATCATAACAGCTAACTAATAGCTGTGCACCACTTAGTTGTATGTACATGCCTGCAGGACATCTACCTGTCTTAGCTCTGCTTTACTTCTCACCCAAAATGTAATGCCAGTCTTATCTTATTTTAACTTGGTTAAGAAAAGCATGCTTTGTGACCTAGAAAAGGCTTTGGAGAGGCTGCTTTTTGCCATCATCAGTGGAAGGGGCTGTGTGACTTTGTCAGCTACAGCTTCATTTTGTTAGAGGAAAAAAAATGGGAAAATTGATTGGCTTTGACTGAATTTGTAGATATATTTAACACTTAGTTAAGGTATGAGAAACTTAGTATGTTGTGAGAAACTAATGAAAACTGTAGCTAAATGGGTCAGCCCTACAGCTGTTTAGTGAGGTGTGTGAACAGAAAACCATGGCTGAGTATGCAGCAGAACAGGAGCTGTGCATGAGCCTATGCAGACCAGTCACCTACAATGCTTGCATAAATTCAGCCTCTCCAACACTGTAATTTTGTTGTTTCCTCTGGCAAAAGACTGAAGTCTTGCCCAACTGGCAGAAAAATGAGGCATTATTTGACAAAAATAAACAAATTTGTGTGAGACATGATTCAACAATATAAGATCCTAGATAAGAGGTTTAGGTACATACTGTACAGTACTTCATAGTTTCAAAATTGAATACAGGGGATCATTTAATTAAAACCTATTCAACCGAAAATCCTATTTATCTGAAACAAATGTTTGTCCTATCTATAATATCAACAAACTATTCACATGAGCAACTAGCAATAAACAACAGAAAGATGCACAATGAATGTCAATTAACACAATTTGCTATCAAATAAACTTGCAGTTTATGTATACAGCTTTAGCACTGTCCTGTGTATCCATTATAAAGGTCAATTAACCTCAATTGCAGCTAGTCAGCTTGTTCTAAAACAAAATCAACATAAGATACCTTTCTTTTTTTTTTTTAATCAGCATCTCAGCAATTCAGTTGCCTGGCACTGAAGAACTTCTAAATTGCTAAAAGTCTTTGCAAAAAGTTGGATGTTAGCAAATGTCAAAAAAAAAAAA